>JAYMTA010001182.1:0-21336 GCA_036897625.1 Pelargonium cotyledonis
CTAATGGGCCGGGGCCGATGGAGCAGTAGGCCTTGAGGCGACAGCGGCGTGGGGTCCGGATCATTGCACGTCGTTGTTTGGTTTTTTGAATGGTCCGGTATTGACTCTGGTGCCCGGTTGGGGCAAAGGCGTATTCCGAAAGCCTCCTCTCAGCTACAGAGCTTGCGTTGTCTTTGGGATGTTTGGCTCAGGGTAATATGTTAGGTTTTTGGACTAGATGCTTAGGTTTTCTACTTTATTAGTTTGGTTTTGTTTTGTTTTGGTTTTTGGTTGGATCATATGTACCTTGTATTTGGCTTAGTCCCCCTTGGAATGAATGATCATTCGTTTCCGTTCAAAAAAAAAATACAATATAAAACTAAGGGTTTGACAATCAACATATCTGAAAAATCTAGCAAAAAAATTGAAAACCTAACTAATTTGTAAGTGATCACTCGGTTCACATATCAAACCAAAGATAAAAAAATTAACACTACCAAACTGAGCCACAATGGCTAAAACACGTCGAACAATCAAATCAAAGGCACTTGAATCCTCCCGTCAACTTGAACTATCAAGTTGAAGACAAATATATGAATCATGCCCTCCAACATGAAAAACACGAACTGATCACAACAATTGCACTTGAATTTCAAGGCGACCACGTGGATAGCTTTTCCAACGACCCCTTGCAACCATTAGGTCTGTCATCTGATTTGACAAATAACTTGAAGGCTGATTCGATGACTCTGGTCAAACCACCACCTTCCATGTTATTTTCTCATTCTCTGCAACTGCATTCTGCTGCTCTACGAGCACACCAATAAAAAAACCTACCGTGAATCTACGCCACTTGCACTATTGACCTTAATTAACAACTCAAAACTTGCTATCAAAGCAAGACTCGTTATCTTAACAAGATAGACCGCAATTAGCTATATGCAAATCTAAGAAATTATCGTCGTATTTTGAAAATCAAAAGCAGATGTAGACGAACAAAAGCTCTAACCGACTCTCAAAACAACAAAGAAAAGAGAGAGACAAGTGATTATGTAAATGTTTGATGTTTGTTAGTGGATGAAATGTTGAATTGTCATTAGTTAATTTGGTTGATTTTGTGTCAAATGTTGTTGATCTATGTTAGAATGTGTTGATGCAGTCATTAAATCATATAGAAAAAGGTCGGTTTGATTATTTCTAGGATCGACCCGACTTTCATTGAATACACGTGGTTATTATTTTCTATTTGCAAAAAATAAAGAAATATGAAGTTGTCTTGGCAATATATATAGAAAGGTGATAATAATCATCTTGATATAAGAAATATTTACTTAACGAAATGTGATTAAAACTTCCGAATTTGCAACTGCAAAGCGTGAGTAATATTGTCTTCATCTATTTTAACTTTTTTTAATTGCATTGTTGATTTTTGTCATTTTACATTTTGCACTTCATTCTTTCCACTATTTTTTTAATTATTTATTTATGTTTAAAGCACGTGTTTAATCATATTCAGAGTTTAATTAAAATTAACATTCTTCACTTTTCTCATAGGTGTGTTTAGTGATTATCGAACTCAAGATCTCTTCCCATAATATTAACATACATTGCCAATTGAGCCTCAACTTATTGGTAAGTGGTAACTCTTAGGTACTTCTAGTTAGTTCTAGTTACTTCATCAATCAAGTAGTATTACCAAACAAGTCCTCAATAATTTATAGTTTATACTTTATAGACTACCCTTTTTAACAAACAAGTTTTTTGAGAAAATGTTTATCACCCCATTGAGCTACCAAACAAGCACAAGACGCATTAGCAAGCGCGTGGGAAACGGACAGAGGAGTCTCAACTGAATTCTAGAAGCCTCTTATCATCTGATAAAACCCACCATTCTATCCTTCTAGGGTTTTGTCATCCTCTTCTTCTACCTCCAAAGCTTCTATCTTTTCACTTCTTCTTTCTCAGGTACACTTGTAATCTCTTTCTCTTCCATTTTATTTCACGCTTAATCTCTAATTTACGTTTGCACTGTTAAGTTTCATTCATTTTTCGATGATAACGAAGATTTTATGTTTGGTTCCCAAGAAACTTGAGGGAAAATCGTAAATTAACTAGTTTGGGTAAGAATTCAATCTGGTATCGTTGTTCTCATGTGAAAATGTTTTGTTCTAATGATTTGGATTAGGAAATGGCCACCACTCAGCTCACTGCTCCTTCAATTTCCGCTAGGAGCTTGGCTTCATTTGAAGGGATTAGATCCTCAACGGTCAAGTTTTTTTCTGCTGGTAATGGACTCTCTCAGAGGTCATTCAGAGGTCTTGTTGTCAGAGCTGCAGCCACTGTTGCTCCCAAGGTATTAAAGTTCAGATACCTTGCTGTATAGTCAATACTTGATAGCTGTTATTTATGTTACTGTCCATTTGGTTTTACTTTATGCCAAAATTAGATGCCTTTCTTGTTATTGTGGTGAATTGGATTTATTTGGTGTATATGGTACTTATTTGGTCATATGTGCATGTTAATGATTGATTGTTGGGAAAAATCTTGTTCTTGCAGAATGTTGAATTTTAGTTACAGTCATTATTCTTCTTTTACTTGCATTTTGTTTATTGAATTTGATTTATGATACTATAAACCATATGCAAAAGGATGATAATTGCTTTTTGTAACTTGTTGTGTTGAATATATATGGTTATGGCTAATCTATTTGTCTGCTGTTCATCGTTGTCATACTTGGTATTCATAAGGTTGAAAAGTTATTGCTTCAGTTTAGTTTGGCTACTGAAATTGGACAAGTGAACTTACAGTATTATTTTTAATTTTTGTTTCCTTTGTTTTGTTGTTTTACTGATGCATTTTTTTATTATCCATCAGTATACTTCAATCAAGCCATTGGCTGACAGGGTATTGGTAAAGATCAAAACCGCAGAGGAGAAGACCTCAGGTGGTATCTTACTTCCATCGTCAGCTCAAACAAAGCCTCAAGGAGGTGAAGTTGTAGCTGTTGGAGAGGGTAGAACAGTTGGGGATACCAAAGTTGGTGTTAGCGTTGAGGTAACCACTTGCCTTTTCATCATTATCTTATAAGTTGTGTTTGCCATGTTAAAAACTTCTAATAAAGGTGATATTATTTGTGTAGACTGGGGCCCAAGTTGTATACTCCAAGTATGCAGGAACTGAGGTGGAATTCAATGGTATAAGTCATCTTATACTGAAGGAGGATGACATTGTTGGTGTCCTTGAGACTGATGATATCAAGGATCTCAAGCCCTTGAATGATAGAGTTTTGATTAAGGTAAATTTTACATCCAAATCTTTTCTAGTTATATTAATCTCTCATCTATACTAGGATTATTCTCCCCTTTCAAACCATGATAGATTGAATGTCTTGATATCAGAGTGTGAAAGGTATAATGTAAAATACTCTTTTATTTTTTAAAGTCTCCAAGATGGAGGGACAGGTTTGGCATAAACCCCAACTTGTGGATAAAATTGGTCCAACGGGCTGAGCTACACAATAGGGGTGGCTCTACAGTCTACCCTTTTCCCAATATACTGTCAAAATTAATGTCTCTCAAAATAGTTGTCTCAACATGACCGGCCTCTTTCGGTCTTTTCTACCTTTTTTTTTTTTTTTTTTTTTTTTTGTAAAAAATAATTTTAATTTTATTACTGATTTTCCCATGTGTCCCCATTTGACTTTTGTAGTGGAGGCAAAAAATGACACTCATTTTTGGGACGTAGTGAGTAGCATTTAATTGGTTATGTGCAGTAAGTGTCCTAGATTCTCTCATGTATGCTAGGCTCGATTAGATAGAAGTTGCAATTGCATTGACCACACATTTGACTTCATGTCTAAGAGCCTTGTTGGGTGTGCAAGTAATCTTTGTTATGGTACATTCAAGGGGAATTCATGTGGGCATAGGTTTTGAAACTAAATACCTGTTCAAATTTTGTACGTACTTGTTAATTAGGAGTTCTATTGTATATGCCTTATTTCATGCCAATGTGCAGATTGCTGAGGCTGAGGAAAAGACTGCTGGAGGCTTGTTGTTGACAGAGGCGAGCAAGGAGAAACCTTCTATTGGAACGGTAAGAAAGTAAAATCTTTGTGGCTGCTTTTACCTTGCAAATAGTTGCTTTTTATTTTAATGATTTTGGTCCTTTTGGACATGTATTGAGATATGTCTTCTGTTTGGTGAGGCAGGCCACGGCAGTAGGACCTGGTCCTCTGGATGAGCAAGGCAACCGGAAACCATTGACAGTGTCCACAGGAGACACTGTCTTATACTCCAAATATGCAGGGAGCGACTTCAAGGGTGCCGATGGCTCTAACTACATTGTTCTCAGGGCATCTGATGTGATGGCTATTCTCTCTTAGATGCATTCTTCTTACGTGTACACCAAATTTTCTAGCAAATTTGTTTTGAGCTTGCGGATTTAGAATGCAGTCAGTTGCTTTCTAATTTATGGCAGCAATGTGATTTTACACTGTTACCTATTATTGAGCTAGGTTGTTCAAATAACATGATATTGGAATATGTGAAGTGGCTTATAGATCTCAATCTAGTTCATCATTTTTTGTGTAACACAATTGCATCTCCTTTGAGTGATGGAAGTCATGCATTTTAAGCTTTGCTTGCAAATAATTGGTTGGTGGAGAAGAAGCAGCTGTGGATAGACTTGGAAGAAGCTCAGCCCAAGCAAAACTAACCTACAGAGACACTAGGAACATAGTTTCTTCATTATTTTCTTAATAAAGTTTTCCATTTCAAATCACACTTGTTTAATCATGAGACCATTTCAAAATTGTTTAGTAATCCATTTTACTAAAAATTGATTTTTTTAAAGCCTAAGAATTTGTTCTTAATTTTTTTTGTTTGTTCATATTCGAAGTTCCATTTTTAAAGAGAAATGTCAGATTGAGAGATTTGAATCATTCAATTAATTTCATTGCAAATAAAACAACAATTCAAGACTGAACATTGAGTTGAGTATTTGTGAAGAAAAGAAAAAATATGTGTTGTCAAAAATTACAACCTCGTTTACAACATAAATTAACTTGCATTCATGGTTTCCGGAAAATTTTCTTCCTTTTTGACTGCCCCTTTTGCCTTTGTTCCCTCTTCCTCTTCTTTGTATCCGCCTGGAATGATCTCCCGACCAAGGAAGGCTGATCTTTCAATGCGAAGCTTTTAGCAACATGCCCCAAGTGAAGGGTCTTCACCTTAAATATTCTCTTCAGCTCACCACGGTGGGCAGTGTATGCACGAACCCAAGAGCAAAATGCATCCTTGGCAAGCTGTTTTAGCGATGGCTCAGATGAAACAAATGACTCGAGTGCCTTTTGTACCATAAGGACCCATGGATGCATGTCTACGAACTTATTGGCACGTGGTTGCTGAGCGTACACAGGGAAACTGTCCAAGATTTTAAGAAGAGGATATTCTGATATTGATACACCATGATTCTGAAGTTCCTGTATATAATCTATTTCAATTGGTTGCAGAAATAGCAATGATTCTCCTTTTTCACCCATCCGAGCAGTTCTACCAACCCTGCATCACAGATTGAAGATAGTTTCAAGCTCCTACAGACTCTTCAATGCAACAAAAATATAGCACCAAATCATAATTTCACTGGGAAAGAAAGGCAAGCTCTTTTCATGCATGACAATAATTGGTTCTTGCAGGTCAGCTAAGAAAATCCAAACCCACCCTTTTCTGAAGACAGCTTTTGTAAAATTTACGATTGGCGAAAACTATAGCGAGCACAGATAAAAGACAATACATGAAATAAATCATAAATACCTATGCACATATTCAGTAGCCTCCCCAGGAGAATCATACTGTACAATGCATCGAACTTCTGGGAAGTCTAAGCCTCTAGCAGAAACATCTGTCGACAAGAGGAGAGACATTTTCTCTGTTTTAAAGGCCTCAAAAGTGGTTCTCCGATCCTCATGCTTCATATTTCCATGCAGCCGAAAAGTTTTGCATCTCACAAACTTCTGTTTGAATTCTGTTTCTGGTTTTGATTTGGTTGACCAAAGGAATTGGTTCAACAATGAATAATGAAAATCTACTGCATCACATGTTGAAAAGAATACCACAATCTGTAAAATGAGCATGTGAGTGAACTGGGAGACATAAACAACATGAAATATAATAACTACGTTGTAAAGTGGTCAATGAATGAAAAGTACAGTGATCACATACTGAAACAAGATATAATAATATTTATCAGATTCACTAGTTAACAAGGACATCTAGGAAGCACAAAATCAATTAGTTCATGGCGTGCTAATGATACAGGTACTATTCGATGATGAGTTCATGGCACAATCCTAAAGGAATCAAGCAATGTTACTGGTGCAGACAGACATAAAGCTACAATCAGATAGGTTCTCAGACACTGGACAACAATCGATTTTATATCTCTAAAATAAAAGTTGTGAAATAAGAAGGGTGAATGCTGGTCTTCTATTACTATTACTATTATTACAACCTAAAACAAACCATTACAACTATAAATGATGTCATAAACCTCGTTCACAAAACAAAGAAAATTAAGATATTGGGACTAATTTCACCTTTTGGGAAGCTTCATCCTCAAAAAGATGCTTCAGGATGGAAAGAAGTACTGTAAGCCTTGAACCACAAGGCACTGCATCGAAATATGAAAATTCAATCAAACCACATCAAATCATTTTCAAGGTTCACCACATCTAACATTACATCATCATTTACCTTTAACAAATCTCTGAATTAATTGAGCTGGAAGTGTATAGTCTCCAACTAAAGAAGTTGGTATCTTGCCTAGATCAACCGCTTCTTTTAATAAATTTGGCTGAATGCTCTTGTTACCAAGACCAACCAAAACAGGATTCTCTAAACTAATGTTAGCAAGATGATTAACTTTCTCATTTAATGTAGCAGATAACAATAAATTCTGCCGCTGAAAACTAGAGGTACTTGAAACAGAATTATTCTTCCCAGCAGAATCATTTTTCTTTGAATCCAAAAGCTCTAGTATTTCTTCTATGTCTTTGCCATATCCTAATTCGAGAATCCTGTGAAGATAAGTAGATAAATTGTCAGAAGATGCACTAAAAACATGATAGTGATTGAAAAGCATTACACCCTTAAATGGTAGACCTACCTATCGGCTTCATCAAAGATGATCCATCGCAGATTAGCATGACTGAATGATGACGTATTCTTTAAGTGATCCAACAGGCGTCCAGGAGTTGCAATTAGAATAGCTATGCCTAGAAATAAAAGCATAAAAGATTTAGCATCCATTTTACCAGGAACTAACACAAATAAGTAAACATATATTACATTTCATTGAACAGAGAAGAAGGCCTCAGATCAAGGTGAAGAGAAAAGATTTGTTAAGCCATCTTCAAATTTAAAATATATGGGTCATTAACATGAATGCTCATGAAGAAACATGATTTGATGAGGCAAATCACTCAAAAGTATGTGCTAATCCATATAATAATATGAACATGTTACAAACCAAGAATCAGCATCCCCAAGTCAGATATCAATACCTCAGGTGTTTGAAGTTTCAATGCGTCATATCATAGGTGACAACACACATTACACTGGACAGAACCAAACCAAAAAGATTTACAGTATGAAAAAAATATTGGCTCACAAGATGTTTGAGAATATTTATCACCTCAAGCTTCTATTTAGAATTCACGAAGAATACCGTGAATAAATTTCAATAGGAGTTGAAGACACATAGATTTGATGATAGAAATTCATGAAATGCTACCTTTGCGCAGCCTGGCCTTTTCTTTTGCTCTGTTTTCTCCACCCATTATATAACCTGGGACAATCCAAGGATAGCGAAACAATATTTTTTGTAGAATTTCATGAACCTGCATGCACAATTCATGCGTTGGTACAAGAACCAACGCTATTTCCAAAACATCAATTATTAAGTGAATCATGATTAATTTGACAGTGCATGTCGCTGTAATGATGTGGGAGTGACACGAATGAACAAAATGTTTCTTATTGGAAAAAAATAATTTTCTTTTACAATTTCATGGTAATTAAAATACGTAAAACATGATAAACTCCTGAAAGGGAAAAGCATAACTTTTAGAATGAATATTATTTTGACAGTGCATGTCGCTGTAATGATGTGGGAGTGACAAGAATGAACATAATGTTTCTTATTGAAAAAAATAATTTTCTTTTACAATTTCATGGTAATGAAAATAGGTAAAATATGATAAACTCCTGAAAGGGAAAAGCATATTCATGCGTTGGTACAAGAACCAACGCTATTTCCGAAACATCAATTATTAAGTGAATCATGATTAATTTGACAGTGCATGTCGCTGTAATAACATTGGAGTGACAAGAATGAACAAAATGTCTCTTAATGAAAAAAAATATATCTTTTATGATTTTATGGTAATGAATGGTAAAATATGATAAAGTCCTGAAAGAGAAAGGCATAACTTTTAGAATGAATTTATCATAGCATGGGAATTCAAATTTTATAATTGCTAAACGGCCACCAAGACAATTGGGCCTGGACAGAATTAGAAAATATAGACTAGTAATCTTGTTCCAGCTACATTACTGTTAGGCTCTAACATATAATTAACCATGAAACAATATCGGGCATTAAAACACTAAAACAACTCATATGAGCAAGAATTAGAGTTTCTAGAGCCCTGAGAGGCTGAGACTACATAATAAAGTTGACATTTTTTAATAATAATAAAAAAGGCATATACATGATGCAACTGTAAACTTGTAAATAATTCAATACAACCAGAAAACACATACCAAAAGTCCCATCGGATCGCTTGATACGAATATTTAGCAAGAGATGAATAATTGGAGCCAAATATGTAACAGTTTTGCCTGTTCCGGTAGCAGCATTCACAAGTCTACAGTTTTGGAATCAAAGAACCAACCCAAACACAATTCAAAATTGAACAAAACAAAAGGAATTGCATTGACAGCAACACAAATTGAATTAAAATTTGAAGGATACACATGTCGCCCAGAGAGAATGAGTGGAATCGCTTGAGCCTGCACCTGGGTCGGAGCTTCAAAACCCATCTTCTCTGTCAATCATCACATCACGAATTAGCTTCAAACACACAAATCCTTTACCATACACATATGTGAGCAGAGAGAGAAACAAAACCTAGAAGCTGCTTGCATAAGCTCTCATTAAGGCCCAGGCTCGAGAAGGAGCTTGCGGAGAAAATCTCACTGCCCTGTTCCTTCTTCGGCTCCTCTGCAACTTTCTTCGTCCTCGTCTTCGTCTTCGTCTTCTCCATTGCCATCAGCTTCCTCTGACGGTTCAGGGTTTTGGGTCGTTTTTTAGGGTTTATTAGATACTGTAGCAACCACGGTCGTTTCATTGCCTTTTCAGAGCAACAACAACGACAAGTCGTATTGCAGAAAACAATCCATTGGACCGGTTTCGGCCCATTCAGTGAATTCGACCGTTGAAATATCCGGGAAGAGCTCGTAGTCAAAGCTTCGCCAACTAAACAAACAATTTCATTACCTACCGGCTCGTGTATTCTAATCCAACGGCTCTCGGGTTCTCCAGATTAAAATCAAGGGTCCGGTTGCAGAAACGGAATAGTACAGAGTGGAGTCGAAACACACAATCACTTTCCAGTCCAACCTGGTCCGGTTGCATTGTCGTCGTCTCCCATTTCCATTCTCGGAGCTCGAACCAGTTGCTATCTCACAGAAATTGAATTAAAATTTGTATTAATTGAGTAATCGGTGAGCTCTCTCTCTCTCTCTCTCTCTCTCTCTCTCTCTCTCTCTCTCAGCTCTTGCTTAGTTGCTTCTTCGCTAATGTATCAAAGTATTAGGGTTATGTATTTTTATTCGAAAAATCGAAGGTTTGATTCAGTTTGGATTTTTGCTTTCTTGAGAAAAATTTGTCTATTGAAGCCTAGTTTGTGTATGTTACTTTTTTTGTTTCTTAAGAAATATTTTTGCTGAATTTGATCTGGGCAAGAGTTCGTTTATTTGATTTGATTCGGCATTCAAGATAAATGTTTAACATTTGTGTGTGTGTGTGTGTTAGCTGATCAGCGGATAAGTTTTATTGGAAATAGTTTCTTCTATAATATGTGTATTAGAGTCATTAGAATGTGGCTTGGTTGATGATGAGATTGGCTTTTGTTGTGTGACTTCAGGAAATGGGGTCTGGGGATGAGGTTGCAGAGATTGACAGCTTGGAGAAGGGTCTGTTGTCGGGTGCCGGTGGTGTGAGGGAAGATGACGATCAGCCAATTCTGTATTCGGCTTCATTTCAAGAGATGGAGGAGAATTACATTAAGCATCAAACTGCTCTGTGGGTGCTCTATTCATTGCTTTTTATTCTGGTTTGGGGACTTGGGTTTTTAATGTTGCTATATCTACCACTTCGGAGGTATATATTGCGGAAAGATATCAGGTCGAGGAAGCTCTATCTCACTTCGAATGCCATCATTTACAAAGTAATCTGTATTTCCCTTTTAAGTTTGTCTTGTTGTTTCTGCCAGCTTCCTTCATTGGTTTTGTTGATTTCCTTCGAAAATGTCTACTAGTAAGAGTTGATTCAGTCTACTATAATTTAAAATGTGGCATTATATTCTAGGTTACTCATAGATTGGATGAAAACCTCTTAAGTAGCTCAGTATTCTGTGTTGAAGCTCCGACATCTTTATCCCATGATCTTATGAAAGAAGAAATTTAAGATGTGCCCGTCTATTTTTTGCTATTGGTCAAAGATAAATGTGACAACAATATGTACTATTACGCAAGCATCTGTTATATTGACTAACATACTTGTTGCTTTATATTAGGTTGTAAAGCCAGAACGATTTCCATGTTTTGGGGTGTTGAAAAGAGAGAAGTATGTTCTGTTACCTTTGGTTGCAGATGTAGTAGTTGAACAAGGTAAAAGTGCTTGCATAACATTGCTTATAAGTGATTATCCTATGCTAAATGAGTGAAATAGTGACAATGCTTTGACAAGTATACCGATTTGCATAAGTAATAAAGGGCTAATGAAAGTCTGAGTTATCGATCCTCAAGGGATTGGTATTAATAACCTAGAAACTTAACTAAAAACTCAAGGATCTAAAGGAATCAGAAATCAGGTTTTTAAATTTTTGTTTCAAGAACTAGAAGCATATAAAGTAAAGTTAGTAATATAAAATTGATTACAAATTAGATTGAAGATTTTCAAATGAGAAGGTTATGTGGATTGCATCACAAGTAGCATTCGTAATAGTAAATTGGAAGGATTAAAGTGTTTAGGGTACTATGCTAACTGAACTCATTAGACTACGTATGCCTCTCCCGAGACTCCTAGGTTATTAACAAATTCAATTCAAATTACGATTGTCACTTCAATACTCGAATTTTAATCAATTAATACTAACTACGAGTTATGGAGTCGAAGTGGTTCTCAAGACATTTTATTGCAATTAGGAACACACAACCTGTGATTCTAATCTATATGAGAATGTTATTTCCCCAAATACAAACCCATAATAAAATCATGTACAAAGTAATCAAGCTAGCACAAGCACTACGAACTAGAATCAAAGAACAATAGAAAACCTTAATAACAAAATTCCATTTTATTTATCAAAGCATAGTGATGTTTGTAAGTCACATAGAAGAAATTTAGCTCATACTGAAAGTAAATGAAAACAATACAACAATCGAATCCATAAACTTTGCTGCTTGGCTTGGTTGTCGCGACAACACCATGAAATTCAATACATTAGGTTGGCTCTGCTCATGCTGTTGCCTCTAAAAATCAACACTCCTAGCTTTTTGATCCAATTCCGACATCCATATGCGTTTTTATACACCTGCAATATTGACTCTAACACCCAACGCTTGTCAAAGTAGCCAAAACCAACAGAATTGTACTAAAATGAAATAAAACTACACTAAAAACCATAAAATAATCAAAACAAGCAGGATAAATTGAAATAGTTGAATATGATCCAATTGAGATCCAAATTGGGTCAAAACAATTGAAAATCAACAAGTTAAATGATGGATAGCTCTAATCAATTACGAGCTATCAAAGAGCCGTAAACTAATGTACAAACTTGCCATTGCTATTTTCTTTTGGTGCAAGACTGGCCCTTAGCGAATCATTCCCCTTTAATAATGGCACATTCCGTTAATTGAAGTTAATGTTTTCACATCATAATTAACATTGTCAAGCATGTATGCAAGCATTCTCTGTTAATATTTTTGACTTCCACCAAAAACTAGAAACAATTTCAAAGATTAACTTTAAAAAAAAAAAAAAAAAAACTAGTTGAGCTACACAATAGGGGGTAGCTCTCCCCTTTAAACCCCACCCCACCCGACGCAATGGGATTTGAACCCACGACCTCCCACATGAAGATTAACTTTTGGTTCTCTTATATTGCTCCCTTTGCATTTTGCATGAGTATTCATATTAATGAAAGATATGTCACACATTACTTTTATTACCTATATTTTTCTCAGGATATTTGCAGTCTCTTTTTGGTGTCTACTCTCTACGAATTGAGAATGCCGGTGTTAGAAGGCCGCCAAGTGATGATGTTCAGATCCAAGGCATTGCAAATCCACATGCCTTCAGGAAGGTAACTTCATGTCAGATACTGTTTGCTGCTTCTCAATTCAAAAGAAGGATATAAATTATTTTACTCCCTTCATGCCTTATTTAGGCTGTTCTGACACGCCTTTCAAGCATGAGAAATGAGGCTTATTCTAGACAAGCTTCAACAATGGAAGAGCCTCCAAGTTTGAGGATAGGTCAATTGCCAGCTTCTTGGGTATGTGTGTCAAATATTATAGCATTACACCCTAACTAATCTCAATTACTACATTATTGATAAAATCCCTATGTTCGAGTTCATTAGTCATTTTCTGTTCATGCTTGATTATGGCATTTTTATCTTGAAACTGGAAACCCAAATTGGCTGATAAAATATTTCCTTACTGTGTTATTTAAATAGCTTTGTCCTTTGTTTACTTCAGATGTCACCATCAAGATCTGTGAAGCATGAATCTTTTGCTTATTCGACAGACCTTGCACTGCTACAAAAACTAGAAGAAGTCGGAAGCTCTGTAAAGGTAAACCAACGCCATAGTTTCTGTTGTAACTTGATTGTCTTAACCTCTCTTATTTAGATGGATTTATGATGCTTCGCTGCAGAGAGTTCAAACTTTAATTGAAGAACAACATTCCCAAGCATCAGAGCCAGTAGAATGAGGTATACGAGCATTCAATATGCACTATATGTTGCATACTTTCCTGGCTTAGGACACTGCATTATTTGTGAGGATAAATGATATTTTTTGTGGACATCATATTTTCATTGTAAATCTTAGTAAGTCCCAATTTTCCTTTGTTTTCGTTATTCTATTAGTGTGTTTGGACTTTCCAATCAATGAAAGCCTTTTTACTCTAATCTTCACTTGTCACGATTGTCATAGTCCCTACCTGCTACATGCCTACATCAAATATTTCTAAAATTGTTCAGAGCAAATTAACTGTTATGCAGGCTTTGGGTTGTAGTTGAGTTTAATATTTTGAACGCTTTAGAAAGAGCAGTTTAGCAAGCCACAGTTACGTCAATGTATGGTTTGACTCATCAGGAACTCATGCTCAGTTTAGTATAGTGAACTTAGATTAATATAACTTTGCTCTCTTATTGAGGTAAGAGGTGAAGCATGAAAACAATCTTCTAGCTTTTTGGAGGACTTTAATGGCTTGAATCTTGAAGAATAGATCCCTATGATACAAATACAAGGGCAGATATTAAGAATGAAGAAAGAAAAGGTATACTTATCAAAAGAGTTATATAAATAAAGCTTAGGATTTTGCTACAGGAAATGAGTGCGCTGGTGGTTTATCTAACCGTTCTTATGGTTGTTGCATAATGCTATCGGTTTCATATTGTTGCTGATGGCTTATGTTGTGAACTTATAAGTTTTAAGTCATTGTCATTGCTAGGAGGATGTAATGAAGGAAAAAGAATACATCAACGTAAATCTAGGTACTGTTTAAGGAAAAAAATAACAGGCTCGGTTAATATGGACTGGATCTGAATATGTGTTCATATAACCTTAATGAGTTACTTAAGCTTGAAACAATGTTAATTTACATGTGGCGGTCATGTACGTCAATTATTTGTCAATTACCCTATACATTCAAGCTTCCCTAGGAGCATCTGGAGCGATGGCATATTCTACCATTTTATTTTCTCATTTATTTGAATCATGCATTGGCTACAATTTATTCGAGAAAAGAAGTTCTTTGAGTGGCCTAAGCTAATGTGGTTTTGGATTTCTAATGCAGGATACAAATGCTGTATAACATGTTAATACAATATGCTTGTATCTTCTATCTGAGACCCTGAGTGGCCATTTCCAAAGTTGTAATGAGTTCAAGTGTGAAATCTGTTTAGTCTGTAATTGACGTTTGAGGAGACCCATCATATATACCATAGGGTTGTCCGTCAAGTCAAATCCATTCGAGTAAGTTTGTGGTTTCTTATTTCAAATAGCAAAAGTACATTCCTAGGTGCACGTCCCTCAATTTATCCCTGCTTTGGTTGTATCATCATAACTAAAATGTTACATTACAAGTTCTGCAAATTATCTGCTTTTCACCATCATTTCTCTCCAGCTCGAACTTTCCTGTTGTCAAGTTGTGGCCGTTTTGTTTGCTTTTCTATAATAATACCTATTTTGGCTTGATATAGAAGAGAGTTGAAGCAAAAGATTGTGTGCCTGAATTGTCAAAGCAAGCAAAGATTTCTGGAGATAGCTTCTTTTAAATAGTTGCATGGTTGATCAGCTTTCTTTATATAGGGGAATCATACAGGTCATGAAGCTGGTTTTGTTGGTGACATTTGAGTGATAGTGACTTTTATTTTTGGATCAAAATTGAATGAAGTCATTAAGGTGATCCCACTCTGAGTTGGTAAGAGGTTGTGAGAAAATAGAAAAGGGGTTGCATATCTATCTCTGTGATGCTGTGCCAATTTATAGTTTATTGTTTTATGGTGTCTGTTTTTATGGGTTTTTATTTTGGTTTAAAGTGATTAAAAAAGGGAATGAGAAAGGAGGAGTGGTTATGACATAATTGAGCAGGTACACTTACAGATACAGATTGAGACATGATTTATAGGTGGTGTGTTACTTCTTGTTGAATTCTGGGTTTTTTTGTTGAGACTTGAACCAGATTTGCAAGTTTGGCTTACCCATTCTTTGACTTCTTGAAACTCTGGCAAATTTACTGAATTTATTGCCCAAGTTTTGTATTTTAAAGCTGGAGGTTCCTAGGGGCTTCATTTTGCCCCCCCAACACTTGTACGACATACATGAGCTCTAAATCTCACTTTACTGCAAATCGATTTAGGTTACATAAATTTTACCCTTATTTTTGTTGTTTCCAAAAAAATTATATAAATGTTCTCGGAGATACTATGAATGTAGTTAATGGGATGGATGGTTAGCCGTTGAGAAGTTTTGTACCTTGTTCTCATTTTTGTAAGAAAAATAAAACATGGCACAGAGTCACGTGCTACTAGAAAATTAAGTGGGACTGAAGATATTTTATACTCCTATTTATTAATGTACTTATTTTATTTGATCTATCTATTTATGCGATCTTGTTTACATGTTTTTCGAATTTTTTACTCTTTATACATAATATATATGTATTTGTTAATAATGTTTCAGACATCACCGCTTCTTTCTCCATTTATGTTTGCTATATTTTACTATTGAGGGTATGATTCATAGATATAAGTGAAAATAAATTTAATTTAAAATGTGCCTCCAACTTAATTATGATATTATAGTAGAGTTTGAATTCACTGAATTAAGAATGAGTTAAATTTATTCAAATGACATGTTCTAATTAAGGGTGGTTGTCGGAGGTGGGAGGGGGTTGTGCAGTCGTCGATTTTGGTGGAGGAGATTGGAGTTAAGGAGGCTCTGTCATGGGTTAAGCAACAAAGATGGAGGGATCTCACGTTGGGATCCGAGAAGGCAAATGTGTACGAAATGATTATTGATGATTAGGGTCGAAGTTTGACAAAGTGTCTTTTACTTTCATAAGTCAATATGCGTATGTAGTAGCTCATTTCTTAATTGTAGCTTCTGATTCTATGTCTGATCTATGTATTTAAATTATACTGTCAGAGTGTCACTCAATTCTAACTCACAATTTACTAAATGATTTGAACTAATATAATATCCATATTTCCCTATATAAAAAAAAGTAGTCCGAGGGCATCACATGTGGAACTACATGTGACATCAAAGAGAAAAAATAAATAGGGGTAATAAAACTAAATACTTAGTTTTTGTTTGCATAATGTTTCATATTTTAAAATTTTCTAGCCCAAGAACCTATCTCTGCAAAACAAATGCATGGTTAAATTTCATGTTACAGATAATTTTTTTTATCACATGGGATATGAACATGACCATCTAAGTTATCGTTATATCTAAATTATCATTCTAAAACCTAAAAAAACATAAACTTCTAGCTTAATAAACCTAAAGCATATATGATAATTTCCCGTCATTTGAACGGAGAGAGTACATGAATCAACAATCCTTGAAATGTCTTTTTTTTTTTTTTTTTTTTTAAATTTCGCGAATCGCGATACAAGTTGAGAAATGTTTAAAATAGTTGCTACTTGGATAATTTAATAGAGTTGAACAAACCAAATACTACATGTGCATGCATTTTAAGTTGTACTATTTGATTCCATATGTAGTTGAAGAGGTGTTGTAGAACCTCATATATTTGGGAAAATGCAAGTAGTTTGGTGTTATACCCTTCCCACACACCAAATTCTTTTTCTTTCTTACCCTAGCCTTTCTCCCTTCCCTTTCTTTCCCACCGACTCAAACTCTTACCAATGAAAAACAAAGCCTCGTATTTTTTAGAATCCTTGGTAGAGAGAAAATGCAACGATGGCCATAGGTCCAACAATGAAAGTCATGGGTCATACTCAAGTCTATCAATAATTCCACATTGATATATCTTCTCTAAGTGCGCCGTCTACGGGTGTCGGGCGACGCCAACGGTTCTCGTACGTCCTAGGGCTTCATGTGAAATGGGTCTTCAATTACACAGGCTCCGAGTGAGTTGAGGCATTCACATACGAACCTTGTGCTTTAGGGCGTATTATGAAACCCCTAGAAGTCCTATCATGCGAGGTAACAACCTAGGGCTTCATCTTATGAGATGGCGAGGCGGGGAGACTTGGGGCGATAAGGGAAACCTTAAAGATGACCCGACGAGGTGGGGAGACTTGATGATGTCTTGACGAGATTGAGAGCCTTGGAGGTGACCCTGGAAAGTAAGAAGCTTGGGGCGACCTAGAGAGGCGGGGAGCATTTGAAGTGTTTGGAGGAGTACACCAAGGAGCTTAGGCTTTTTTCTCCCCGGACGCATTGCTCATGTGCCATGCGGGAAACTTCTAAGAACTTGGTTGGGTCAGAGTGTGCTTGGCTTTCGCGACGTCGAATGACTCTTACAAGAGTCCGGAGCAATGAATCAGACCCCATGTACTTTCATCAAGTGTTGGTTCTTTCTGAACCCTTATACGGGCTTTGGACATGTTGAGACAGATGAAGGATGAACATGAAAGAGCCCAAGACCAACGTTATGAAGCCTCCAAATTTAGACCAAAGATAGCAGACCCCTTGTCGCATATCAATAATGCGATACCTCCATGGTCGTCGGGGCAGTTGAGGCTGGAAATTGGCAGAAGCAGAGCTTAGGTAGGACATCATCGTGACGTCGCTTCAATGTTGAAATGTCGTAGAAGTGGTGAAATTTTGGCGAAATAAAGTTTGGGTAAGCATGTCGGTGTGGCATGTCCAACCATGGATAAATGATTAGGATCGTCGCAACGTCGAATCCACCATCGCAATGTTTGACGCCTAGGCTGTGAGAATGGAAACGCGCCTTGTGGAGGATAGGTTATCGCCTTGGGAATGCGATACGGAGGCAAGGACACAAAGAATCATCGTGACTCTAATCCCGCCAATGCGACATCCAACACTGAGACTGCGGGAAAGAGGATGAAGTCATGAAGGACCAGTGAGATGCGAGATGGTTGTCGCAACGTTCGATGTTGGGGAGATTAGTTTCATGCTTGTTCTTTTGTGGCTTGCTTTCAGGTGCGCATTGCGAGCACACAAGTTTGGTGTTGAAACCTTTTGTTTCTTGGGGATTTCGTCTATTTTCATTGGCCATGAGGAGGCTTGTAGATCTTTTAGTCTTGGACTTGAATGGTCTTGCGCAAGAACATGATTGTAAGTGTGTGCATTCGGGTGCCCTGGGTTGACCCTGGGAGTACTAAATAAATCTGAGCGTGTCCCAAGGATTAGGGAACACACAATGGCTTCAGACTCGTTAGGGTGACCCTGGGCATTTTGAGCAACTCCAAGCATGCCTAATGACTTTATAGTGCGTCCCATGGTGTACAGAGCACACAATGGTTTTGGGCGCACCGGGCGACCCCATGCGTGTTGAGCGATCCTGGGTGCCAAATGACTTCGGGCGAATTTAAGTCAAGTGTCTCAGGCATGTGCTCTTGGAGAATGTCTCGTAGTCTTGAAGCTCGATGACTTAGCGCTCGGGCACCTCATGTCATGTTTTCATTTGGTTGAAAACTTTTAATTTTTTTGGTAGCATCAAGTAGTGTTTGATGTCTTCCTTGTAAAAATGTAATTTATAAATTTTAGAATAGTCTTTTTGTAACTCAAATGTGTTTTTTAAGATTATATACTATAGCTAAAAATTAGTAGGTGGCCTACCTTTTCAGGCCTCACTCGGGTTTTTTTTGGCTCGATGATCAGTTTGGGCACGGGGCCCATGTGGGCCTTTCCCCCTAATTTGATTAGGCCCCGCATCCCACATGTGCTTGACCCATATCCAGCCCGTGGCCTGCATTAACAAATCTAATGGGGATTGACTTGTTGTCGAAAAAGTTATGTCTTTTCCGAAACACTTTTACAATTTTACTGTCATATATAGTTTATGGTTATACACATTCAACATTTAACATTATTTTAGATAAAACAAATTTGATATTTATGTTATTTTTATTGAAAATGAAATCGAAATATGAAACATTGGGTGATGTTACAAAAATGTCATTAATAATGAATTTGTTTAACTATTAGTTTGAAATTATTTTGATTGAACTTTTAGGGTATGTTCAATGACCCATTCTTAATACATATCACATGAGGTTGAATCAATGTTAAATACCAAACACACGGATCGCGTCAGCGCATGAAATTCTCCGAGTGGAGCCCTAAGGAAATCAGGCAATCGTTGCAAGCTACGGGAGGATACATGTTCATCTTTTCATTCTCTCTGATTTTCAAGTCTAATCATTGTTGCTTCTTCCATTAGTGAAAGGTATTAGAGCTCATAAAGTAATCGGTAGCCAATAGGTGCATTTGGGTTTGTGTGACTAATGGAGAGAATGGAGCTGGTGTTGGTTCGGTTGGGGTTGCTAATTCGCATTCTGTCAATTTTTTGGGCCATGCAGACCAAACCTTGAGATTGGAGCATGATTGAGTATTTTTCAAAGAAAGTAATGTTCAGAAAACTATCTTTCCTACTGCTATGGAAGTTCAGACATGCAGTGACTAATTAAGGGTGCTCATGCGAAGGGGTGATAGTGGAGAGGTGGGTTTTCTAGGGAAACAAGATGGGAGGAAATTGTTAGTGTGAAGAAGGTTCTCGGGCCAAAATGTGGTGGTCGAGTCTCTCATGACAGGTGCATGATGGATGAGTCTTTTGAAGATCAATGGAGGGAGTTTGAGCAATATCTTCAGTGGGAGATTCGCTAGGAGATCGTTAAGAAGATAGCGTCGTAATCTGTATCTACTTCATCTCTTCATGTTTAGCTTCCTGATCAAGAAGTATGGACTGAGATTCCTGCCTAGTCAAGAAAGAGAGTTGTTTCGAAGCCTTGTGGAGACTATGCGATTAAGAAACCCAGGAATAATGAAGGTGTAGATGACTCAGACTCTCTGGGATTTTAATTTGCAGCTTTCTAGTGAGGAGGAAGTGTTGGCAAGTGGAGAGGACCTTAAAGCCTTAGTAGTGAAATTTGATTTTTTTTTTTTTTTTTGGTATGTAAATGGGCAACCAGACGGACTACGTCTAGGGCTCAGAATTGAGCTCAATTAGACATGAACGATTTTTGTAAGACTTTGGCCTCTTTATCTTAATATATATATAAAATCACATGAGTAATTTTAGTTGACTTTAAACTATTATATCATACTACTATATTTTTGCATTGAGCTCTGTGTTTCACATAAATGATTTAGACCCGATTTCTTTTTGAATAAAAAGACTTACAAAACTGTATTTAACCCACTGAAATTACACTCGCAAGAATGACCCACGGGTTAGATAATGGTCAAACTGCAAGTTACAAATTAGATTACTCGATATTCTGACGAAGGGCACACAACAATACGATACGCTACCCCATAATTTTCTTTTTTAATTTCCAAATAAAGTTTATATTTTCAGAAATATTTGACAGCTACTACTTAAAATTCTCTCTCTCTCTAGCGGTCTTTCTCGCGTGAACTGCGTGTCTTGTCTTTGAAGGCAAGTTAGGAAGGCTAGGGTTTTCCTTAAAGCGGTACATATTCGTGTACGAGAAGCATTAGGTTTTCCGGTGACGGCTTGCTATTCCTAGTTGTATATAGGAACGCAAGAGTCAGGTAGGGTTGGTAGTTGGTAATATGGCTTCTAGAAGTACAGCTCCTGGCGGCGTGAGTGTTCAGATGACGGTCGACGGAATTGCACACGGGGTAAGTAAGATGGTTGTGGCTGAAGATATTGTGCTGGCTTATGAACCGGCAAGGGACTTTGTAGCACCACAGGTCGCTAAACCAATGGTGTGGAGTTATGCGGGTCGTTTTCTCACGAAGGCTTCAATAAACTTTCCAAACATGAGACAAGCTTTGTTAGGTTTATGGAGGCCTTCCACGGTAGTTCTGATGTAGGATGTGTCAGATTCGAATACGGATGGGTCCAGATATCTCTTTGAGTTCTTCTCGGAACATGAGGCAGAATTTGTGTTTAAGAATGGCCCCTGGACTTTTAATGGACACTTGCTGTTGACGAGGAAGATCGAGTTCGGGGAGAGCGCGACAACTATGGAACTGTGGCATACTTCTTTCTGGATCCAAGCTCGGGGAATTCCACACGGGTATATCATTAACAAAATTGCTAGGATCTAGGGAATGCGAGATTCCGTGGGGGGGGGGGGGGGGTGGG
>JAYMTA010001183.1:0-21332 GCA_036897625.1 Pelargonium cotyledonis
CTTTGACGAAAATAGTGGACGGAAAGTTATCTGGCATAGTATATGGTAGCCAATAGTTACAAACTAAAGTTTAGACTATGTATGTGTAAAAGGTGTAAAGTATACTGTGAGTATGTGTAATTTTTCATAATTTATAAGAACAAAGAAGCAACTTTAATTTCTAATAGCATTTTATCGAGATGATAAAACTACTATTAAATGATAAATGATTTTTTTTAAATAGTTATAAAATTAAGTGGACACATGTGTTTCAGCCTCTTTCAATTATTAATTAACAGAAGACTAAAAAGTAGTAAAATGGGTTGCCTCTCAAGCTAGAGTAAAATCTTAGGATTTTTGGTGATTTTAATTAGGGTTTTTAATAAAGTTTCTTAGTGGGTTCCGACGACTGCTTCTTTAAGAGCGGCTTGGGGAAAGGAGGGGAGTGCAAGATGCTTCCAAAACATTTTTGAGAAGAGGCATTTGGGAGACGTGTTAGGGTTTCAGTCACTTAGGTTATGGGAAATGGCGTCGATCTCACAGGTTCACAAAGCTGGCAACGATGATAGTTTGAGGGGTTGGGAGTATTAAAGATGGTCTGGTTCGGGGCAGGGGAGAGACCTGCTGGAGGCGATAGTCAGGGGGTGGGAGCGCTGGCCGTGGATGATGATCTTGTCATTAACTATGGCTCAAGTGAAGCTCCGGTATCCAAAGACTTGGAAGAGATCTTTGAATTTGGTTCCTTTCGGAGGCTCCGGTTAATTTTTCCAATATGCAACAAGTTTTTGCTTGAATTTGGCAACCGAACAAAAGGGTGACGATGAAGGAACTTTATGATTCGTCATCGGGTCCCCATAAACATGCTCGTTATTCATTCGAGTTCTACGACAAGGAGGATGTGATGGAGGTGGAAAGTCAGAGGTCGTGGACTTATAGGGAAAATGTTATGCTTTTGGAACGTCTCAAATATGGGGATAATCCATACATTGTGGAGATTCATAGACTTGACATGTGGGTGCAGGTAAGAGGCATACCGCTGGGGTATACTTCTGAACGTCTCTGCATGGATCTAGGGAATGGGGTCAGGCAGTACCCGGAGGCTGATCCGATGAATTTCAGAGGGGGCTAGGGGTCCTACGCTCGAATAAGAATTTGCTATGATGTCCAATAGCCTTTACGTAGGAAGGAAAAGTTGGAGATCGCATATACTGGATCTCACATCGCCACGTTTCAATATGAGAGGGTTCCCACTTTTTGTTCTGTTGTGGTGTCCTAGGTCACACGGAGAAGGACTGTGATCTTTGTAAGGGTGGGCTGGCTATAGGGGTGGAGAAGACATATGGTTCGTTTCTAGTGGCAGGTGAGGGGGGAAAGGCCTTTTTTGGGGGGGAATGGCTCTGGGGCGGGTTGAATCAGCCCTGGGAGACGGCTACAATAGTTTAAAGAATCAGCCATCACGCTGGCTTTGCTCGATTAACATGAGACTATCGAATGTGTGGTAGCTATTTTTGAGAGAAAAAGGGGTAGCGTGTTGGGCGAGGATGGGCCGATGGCTTCAGGCGGAAAGGGAGGGCCTTCCCATAAGGCAGAGGGGTCTCGGCGCCGGTACCGGGGCTTGAGGGGTAGTCGATTTTCTTGGCGGTGGCGTGGGAGGACCGGATCACAAGCGTTGCGAGGTTTGGGTATTGGTCCAGTGTCTCGGGGTTTGCTTTGTGGGGGGAAGGGTTATCCAGTGCGCTTTTTCATGCTTTCTGAGTTTGCTCTACCTTTGGTCTGAGACGTTTTTTAGCATCGGTTTTTGTTAGGTTTTGGCTCTTGTTTGGTTTCTTAGTTGGTTTTGTCGTTGTTCAGTTATTTCTTAGGTCGGTGTTCTGATTTTGTCCTTTTGTTTTTCTGTTTCATTGTATCTCAATTTTCTTGTACCGATGCGTTTTGTTCCCAATAAAGTGATTTTCATTTCCCGTTAAAAAAAAGTGGACATGTAAATGAAAAATTGTAGAAGAGGAAAAATGAATGGGTTAATTAACTACTTAACTTGAAGCAATAAATATGCAAAACTAAGAAGTAGCAAGTCTCAAAGTGTTTAGGGTGTTGAATAGTGAGTGATTAGGGCAGTTAAACCTACTTATCTAAGCTTAGATGAACTATGGAGTAATGGACGTCCTCACTCTCTTCTTATATAGGCATCATCACCATTATTATTTATTAATACTAACAAAACAAGTGATGTCAATGAAGATGGTGCTGCCTCTTAGTTTTAGTAATTAACTTGTACAACCTATTCCACTACTTTTATGGCTACACAAACAATATCATCACAACTTCTAGAAAGCAATTAAACATATTTGCATCTACTTTAACCTAGTTCTTGTAAAATTTAGTAGGTTCGGCAATATTTATTTAGCCTTTTCTTTTTCTCAATGTTATTTAACAATTGTAATAAAAGAGAAAATTTTAGTCAATGCATATCTGTTTCAACAAACTTGTTACTATTGTTTGAATCTATTTTATATTTTTTTAATTGTGGCTTAGTAACTAATTATTGAGCTAAAACTTACGCCGCTCATGTGAGAAATACCACAAAACATACCATATAATAGTTGGATAGCGAGAAGAAAAGAGTTTGATTTTTAGTTGGGTTTAATCCATCCTAATAATAAGTGCTTGTTTGATTCATCTACTAAGCTCTTGCAGTTCAATGTTTATAAACATTTGACACTAGAATTGTTTGGTTGTGAGCTCCCGCAGGTTCGACTTCTAGACATTTGAAGCCCACGGGAGATCTTGTAAGAGCTTTCTTCATAAGATGTGAGAGACACTTGTGGGAAAAAAGAACACTAACATACTTTTAAACCACAAAAAAAGATGGTTGACCATGAAGAAAAAGGATAGAGAAGGTCGGCCACAAACCGAGAAGATCAAACATAGTTAGATTATCTTATATTTGTCAATAATCACATATGAAAGTCGATTACAGACAAAGAGAGCGACCTCGAAGTTATTTTTTATTTGTTCATTGAAGGACTTCATTTCAAAATAATACTTTCTTTCAAACAAATTTACCAATCTCATAACCCAAATTTCATTTTCAACATCTTTTTAAACATTGCTTTACCAAACAAAACTTTTATTTCCTAAGGGTCTATTTGGTTGAAGGTTTTTTAAGTTATTGGGTGTATTTTCGTTTTTTTGTTACTAAACAGACGGAAAATGGAGCAGAACGATATTTGACATAGTTTAAGGTATCCAAACATCAAATACAAAAATTGGGAGTATTGATGAATAAAAATGGGTAAATTATTTCTTCCTAATGTGTACAAACATTTTATCTCATTCTAGCTCTATCAGCGTTTTCCATCTTCCTGCAATTTAAGTAGACAACACAAGCAGCTGTTGAGCATTGTATGTTCAGAATAGCAATGCACAGTGATAGCATAGATGGCACAGTGCCGGAGTTATTGAAACAATTGAGATAAAAGCAGTAACTTTTCGAAAGACATGATAAGACCCATCAAATAAAGACAGTAAATGAAGACAATTTTCAGACAGCAGGTATTAATTTAAGGAAGCGGCAGCAGACTCTGAACCTCAATCTGGGCAAGTTACTCCCAGCTGGTTGTTGAAACCATAGTAATGAGAATTGAAAACACTGTCTCAAGAACAACACCAATTGAGAATTCAGCTTCACATCATCTCACGTTCCCGGCAACAAAAAATACAAACTCACAGAGAGAGAGAGAGAGAGAGAGAGAGCTTAGCTTTCGACAGAGTCAAATGCTCTCTCTCTCTCTACAATTGATTTGAATTTACAGAAGCTTCATCCCAATCCATACGCTCCTTCTAGAATCTTTGAACGACCCCACAACTAGCAAATACACTATTCTCTTTCGATTTTTTAATGATTTTTGATTCTTCTCTTGTCTCCATCTTCTCCGCCTCTTCCCCGTTTCTTGCAATCGCCGCCTCTATCTCTCCCTCTCTAATCATCATCTTCTTCTTCAACCTAAAAAACACGCTTTTTCGCTCTCCATTTGGTGCAAACCTGGAATCGTATCGCTGCTGCGTGTATAATTTATAATATACATATACATACATACTCTCTTTCTCTCTCTAAAAGCGCCTTGGTGTACAAGCAAGCAAGTTCAACCATAACCCTTTGCACCACCGCCGAAAAGCTCTTCTTTTTTCGTAGTCGATGCGCTTGTGAGCGGTTAATTGGGTTCTGGGTTTGCTTGCTTTTCTCATCTTTACTGTTCCTGTTTGGGTTTTATAGATTTTGGATTCAAATCGCCATCTGGGTATTTGATGAATCGGCTCTGAGCTCTCCAGATCATGATCTCTGAGGGCGATCAGCTGATCCGCTGTTCTCGCCTTCTCTGATCTAGCAAACCCCAGTTCGGGGGGTTACGAATCGGCTCGTTCCATGGATTCCAGAAACCCAATTGAAAACTCTCCGCATATTGAGTCGGGCTACAATTCGTTGTCGCGGCGAAGCGTTGCGTCGTTTCAATCCAAGGCTTCGGGGAACAATTCTATCCGGGAAGTTAGCTTCAGCGAGTCGGGATCGAAGCCGGTGCAGTATGGATCAAGGGGCGCAGATTCTGAAGGATTCAGCATGTCCCAGAAGGAGATGAGCGATGAGGATGCGAGGTTAGTTCATGTTTGTGACCCTTCAAAGACTAATGAGAGATTTGAATTTGCTGGGAATTCGATTCAGACTGGGAAATATTCAGTCTTTACTTTTTTGCCTAAAAATCTGTATGAGCAGTTTCATAGAGTGGCATACATATATTTTCTTGTGATTGCTGTGCTCAATCAGCTTCCCCAGCTTGCTGTCTTTGGTCGGACGGCTTCGATTTTGCCGTTGGCATTTGTCTTGCTAGTTTCAGCTGTTAAGGATGCATATGAGGATTGGAGACGGCACCGGTCCGACACTATTGAGAACAATCGATTGGCATTAGTTTTTGTTGATGATCAGTTTCAACCAAAGAAATGGAAGGATGTGCAAGTTGGTGAAATCATCAAAATTCAAGCAAATGACACTCTTCCTTGTGATATGGTGTTGCTGGCTACTAGTGATCCTACCGGGGTCGCCTATGTGCAGACTATTAATTTAGATGGGGAGTCTAACTTGAAGACTCGATATGCCAAGCAAGAGACCCTCTCGAAGATGCCTGAGAAGGAGAAGATTACTGCTCTAATCAAATGTGAGAAACCCAATAGGAATATATATGGGTTTCATGGCAACATGGAAATTGATGGAAAGAGGCTGTCCCTCGGACCTTCCAACATTGTTCTTCGTGGTTGTGAGCTCAAAAACACTACTTGGGCCCTTGGGGTTGCAGTATATTGTGGCCGTGAGACCAAAGCCATGCTCAACAACTCTGGAGCTCCGTCTAAGAGGAGTCGTCTTGAGACCCACATGAACTTAGAGATCATCATGCTCTCTATTTTTCTTTTTGCTTTGTGTACAGTTGTGTCTGTCTGTGCTGCTTTCTGGTTAAGACGCCACAGGGATGAGTTGGATGACTTGCCCTATTACAGGAGAAAGGATTATTCTGAGGATGAACCAGAAAACTATAACTATTATGGATGGGGGATGGAGATATTTTTCACATTTCTTATGTCAATTATTGTTTTCCAGATTATGATCCCTATTTCTCTGTACATTTCTATGGAGCTTGTCCGGGTTGGTCAAGCCTACTTCATGATCCGAGACACCCAAATGTATGATGAGGCCTCGAATTCTAGATTCCAATGCAGGGCTCTTAATATAAATGAAGATTTAGGACAAATAAAGTATGTATTCTCTGATAAAACTGGCACACTTACTGAGAACAAGATGGAGTTTCAGTGTGCAAGCGTTTGGGGCGTAGATTACAGTGATGGGAGAAGCACTTCACAAGATTTACAACTTGCATATTCTGTTCAAGGTAATTAAGCAGTGCTTTTCCAATATTTTCTGTAGTTAATCTGGTTTTCTGTTGCAATTCATCTTATGCTTTCCTTTTTTGGTGTCAGTGGATGGTAAGGTTTTAAGGCCTAAGATGAAGGTGAAGACCAACTCCGAGCTTTTACAACTAGCAAGAAGTGGAAGGCATACAAATGAAGGCAAACATGTGTATGACTTCTTCCTTGCATTGGCAGCTTGTAACACAATTGTGCCTCTCATCGTAGACACACCTGACCCTACAGTGAAGTTGATAGATTACCAAGGAGAATCTCCAGATGAACAAGCGTTGGCTTATGCTGCTGCCGCCTATGGCTATACGCTTGTAGAACGAACTTCCGGCCATATAGTTATTGATGTTCAAGGTGAAAGGCAAAGGTAATTTGTAGTGCTGAGTCACACTTATTTTTGTTTCTTTCTCTTTCTTTGCTATCAGCACTGCAGGCACCACTAGTCTATTGGTAATTGGGTTTGGTAGTCTAGTAGATTGGAGGGGAGAGAGAGAGGGCGGCTTAAATTATATTTCTGAGAAGAAGTAGTTGCATCTTAAATAGAAAATGAAAATATTATAATAATAGCTAAAATATGATGCTGATCAAAAATAGCTAAAATATGATGGTCCAAAGCAATGGAAATGATTTAATCAGTTTCATTGCAGAAGCTGCTTTCTTTAAAGGTGGTTGCTTGCTTTCTGGATTTCATTTTTGTCCCAAGTGTTTCCTACATTTCTCTTGTTGTTTCAGTTTCTGTTTATGCTCTGTTTGTCTTGAAATTTTTTGAAGTGGAAAACAAAATGGGAGGCAAATTGTAAGGAAACTAACTTCTGTCAAGACCTGTTTGCTTGTCAGGAAAAATAGTAACAAGGAAATTAACTTTTCCCTTAAACTTCTAATTTTCCTCAATAGTACTAGTTGATATCTTATGAGCACACCAACTTCCCAACTATTATTTTTCATATAACTTTCTTTACCTCATTTTGTTCAAGTTCCAAACATAGGATTAGTAAATGAATTGTTTATTTTTGGTTGAAATAGGTCTGGGTGAAAAACATGGGAAGATGGTGGTGGCATTGATGATAGCTGCTGTATTTAATTACACTTGACCTGCCATTTACTTTGCTATGAGAATCAAACTTTTCCTTGTGCCATTGACCTTGTTATTTAGATTTTTTTAAAATTCCCGTTGTGGCCAATACAGGTTCAATGTTTTGGGTTTGCATGAGTTTGATAGCGACCGGAAAAGGATGTCGGTTATACTGGGATTCCCTGACAACACTGTGAAAGTGTTTGTAAAAGGTGCTGACTCATCTATGTTTAGTGTGATAGATAGATCTTTGAATCTAAATTTAATACGCCCAACAGAAGGCCATCTTCATAGTTACTCTTCAATTGGTTTGAGAACACTTGTCATTGGGATGCGGGAACTGAGTGCTTCAGAATTTGAGCAGTGGCACTTCTCTTTTGAGGCAGCGAGTACTGCTTTAATTGGCAGGGCTGCTTTACTTCGCAAGGTTGCTAAGAATGTAGAAAAGAAACTCAGTTTACTGGGTGCTTCTGCAATTGAAGACAAGTTGCAACAAGGGGTACCAGAAGCCATAGAGTCTCTGAGAACAGCTGGGATTCAAGTATGGGTTTTGACTGGGGACAAGCAAGAAACTGCCATATCAATTGGCTACTCCTCAAAGCTCCTAACAAACAAGATGACCCAGATTGTAATCAACAGCAACTCTAAGGAGTCATGTAGAAGGAGTTTAGAAGATGCCTTGGTCATGACTAAGAAGCTCATGTCTTTATCTGGGGCTGCCCTTGATAATGAAGCTAACTCTGAAAGCAGTGTAACTCCAGTAGCCTTGATTATTGATGGAACCAGTCTTGTTTACATTCTTGACAGTGAACTCGAAGAACCGGTAGGCAATCAAGACCTTGTGCTTTTATTTTATTGGCTTCATAATGATATTTAGATGCTAATGAATTATACTTGCAGCTATATCAATTAGCCAGTAACTGTTCGGTGGTACTGTGCTGCCGTGTTGCCCCATTGCAAAAAGCTGGAATTGTTGCTCTAGTAAAGAACAGGACCTCTGACATGACCCTCGCCATTGGGGATGGTATAACATTTACCACATTTAAATTTTATCAATATTTAATATTACCTAGAAAGCAGAGACATATGATAAAGGTCCACTCTTTTAGATAGAGTTTGGATTAGAAATTTTGGTTTTGAAATGGGATTCACATTGATGGTGTTTGAATTAGTACTCCTTGATTTTCATTCCCATTCTCATTTCCATTCCCAAACTCATTAACACCTTGATTCTCACCTAATATGGATGGAATGAGATTTCCATTTCCATTTCATCTTTGATGCTACAATATATATTATAAAAAGAGAGGAAAATAGATGGAACATATTACATCAATTGACGAGTCACTTATTTTTTCTTTTTTTCATAATTATTTAAATACTTTAAAAAAAGTGAGAATAAATAACATCTAATGGAATGAAAATGATGCTCATTCCCACACTTAAATTGATCCAAACAATATTACATGAGAATAAGAATGGCAATGGAAATGGAGGGAATGCCAAATTTCATTCCCATCCCTTCAAAATTTTAATTCAAACATTGCCTAGTGTTTTGGGCTGACGTCAGATATTTCTACTGGATGCTTGACAGGTGCAAATGATGTTTCAATGATCCAAATGGCTGATGTGGGAGTTGGCATCAGTGGCCAGGAGGGTCGGCAGGCTGTTATGGCATCAGATTTCGCAATGGGGCAGTTCAGATTCTTAGTTCCTCTTTTATTGGTCCATGGTCATTGGAATTATCAACGAATGGGCTACATGCTTCTATACAATTATTACAGGAATGCAGTGTTTGTTCTTCTTTTGTTCTGGTGAGTGATATTTTGGTGTATTACCATTCGTATCTAATCTTAGAATTATTCTTCCTGTGGATATTGCTACCCATCTTTTCTAGCTTTGCTGGTGAAACTGTGAAAGTCTATGAGAGGTTTTTCCCTGAACCACAAACCATTGCATGACCCTATATTTCAAATGCTGCTATTTCTTTTATTTGAGGGAGGAAGAACAAAATAGAAAGGATAAGAGAAGGCAATAGAGATGATTACTAAATATAGTATTAGTATCTGAATCATTTATCTTTCTTATTGCATTTCATGTTGCTTCATTTATTATTGTATTTTCTTACTTCTTTCCAAACGTAAGCATAAAAAGAAAGAGGTCCGTTTTGAAAAAAAAAAATATTTATAGAAACAAATATCATTTAAATTGTGTTGAACATAATTGAATTTGTACTTCAGCACTAGATGTTGACAGTGTGGAAGGTGGGCGAGCTCTCTTTGTTTTGTGTTGCATTGCCATCATAGTTTGTTTATTTGTGAAGTTGGAAGTATATTTTAGTCAAGTATCTGCTGATAGGGAGTACCAATAAAAAGAGAGGAAAATGGATGAGGATTATATGAATCTGATGGCCTGCTTATTAATTAGATATGAACATAGTTCCTCATATGTTCATGTTCCTTTGTAGGTACACACTTTTTACTTGTTTCACGCTGACAACTGTGATCACTGAATGGAGCAGTGTGTTATACTCTATAATATATACAGCAGTGCCTACAGTTGTTGTTGGAATTCTTGACAAAGACCTAAGTCGAAGAACTCTTTTAAAGTATCCCCAGCTTTATGGAGCTGGACAGAGAAAAGAGTGTTACAACTTAAAATTGTTTTGGTTAACAATGTTTGACACAATATGGCAAAGTATGGCTGTCTTCTTCATCCCTCTCCTCGCGTATTGGGGCAGCTACATAGATGGACCTAGTCTTGGAGATCTGTGGACGATCGCAATTGTAATTTTGGTTAACTTACACTTGGCCATGGATGTCATGCGATGGAGTTGGGTTACCCATGCAGCCATCTGGGGATCCATCGTTGCAACTATCATTTGTGTCGTTGTCATTGATGCTTTGCCTACGTTGCCTGGATACTGGTAAGACTTTTTAGTCATCTGTATTTGCTCAGTACTGACTATCTTTTTTATTTTACGGTAGAGCTATATCTTAGCGAACGCATAGCAGTTCTTAAGAGGCTTACCCGCAAAGATGCAATGCATGATTGAAAGAATTGCTTGGCATTGAGGGGGGAGTTTGGTTTTTCTTTTTCCCATAGTTCCTTTACTTTGAAAAGGTTGCCTTACGTGCAGACAATGGAAGTTCGTTAATAGTTTCATTCACATACGAATTCCCGAGGCATCATAACTCCAATGCTTTCCCCTTTAGGTCACACAATAACCAGCTGCTGCTAAAGAACCTACACATGCATATTAACTTAAAATTTCATAGATTTTAATGTGCTTGCATATGAGAACTGATATTTTGCGACTCCAATTTGATTTTCAGGTCTATCTTCCACGTAGCAGGGACAGGATTGTTTTGGCTGTGCTTGCTTGCTATCCTGGTAGCAGCACTCGTTCCCCATTTTGTTGTAAAAGTTCTTTACCAAGTCTATCGCCCTTGTGACGTCCAGATTGCAAGAGAAGCCGAGAAGTTTGCAAATGCAAGAGAGTTCGGAGTCTTAGAAGTAGAAATGAACCCAATCATGGAGTCCGGGCATAGATGACAAAGGTGATTTTGTTCATTTATTTTGTACCTCATCTCTTATTCTTTAGGCTGCTTTGGAGTACCTCTCTCGGGTCGCTGGATTTTCATTTATTTTGCTCTATCCCAAGGGTGGGTAGATAGGCAGGGTTTGTAATTTGTTTTGTTGTAACTCATAGTTAGTGTTTATTCAATGTAAATTAGTATTGGTTTCTGAAAATAGAAAAAAGAAACTGTTGTTAGTACATGAAAGCTTACAAGTTATAATGAAAAGAGAGAATGGAATTTTTTTATTGTTGGATCTCTATAAAACACCATCATTTGGCACTGCTACATACATTTTTGGATCTCTGATAGTAGAAGTTCATGGGCTGCAAATTGATATGAACAGATTCAGAACCTAACCAAATCTTGTCTTTAATTCTACAATATCTGATAGTAATGAGAAATATACTGAAGAAATGCATTTGGATTATTTTGCAGTTTATAGCATTTGTGGGAACAAATTGTAACTAAGAATGTGTCTTTTTTTTTTTTACTGTTATACCATGAAATTCTAAGCGGATCTGTACACTCACGTTGACATCTTCAAGTCATTTTAGCACAAACAAACTAATTCTTATTTGAAATGGGTTAAAGTTTTACCTTTTTACATGGGAGTGAAATATGTCTTTTTTAGCCCAGAAAGGAAATGGAAGAAATGTGTTGGACATGGACATAAGTGTCATTTCAATGAAATGTCCAAAAAAATTGGAATAAAAACCAAATCAGGTGGTTTTCCCAAAAGTGAGGCAAATCCATCCTCTAACATCTATGTTGTCTGCTGACGTCATCCAGCTACCAACTTCAACTTATATGCTGACTCACCTCCCTCCTGGCACCCACCGGTTACCTGCTCTTCCGGTAACCCCCGAAAATTATCTGTAATAATTAAATAAATAAAAACACAACACCCTTCTCTGACTCTCTCAACACAACAGCAGTAGTGGGCAAATTGGTTGATTTTTATATCAAATTTCTTTTTAGAGAAGAAAAGGTTGTTCTGTTCATTTCCATATTGATCCTCACTTTTTGGCTGCAGTTGCTGCTGGGTGGGTATATATGTCTGAGCTCAGAGATACCGCCATCAAGCTCTTCGGAAGGAATATTCCGGTGGCCGATTCGGTTCCAGATGCTACCCAACCGCCTATGGTATTGCTACTTTCATTTTCATTTTCTATATTATGTGCTCTGTTGGGATGGTTTCTTTGAATTTCTGTTTTGTTTCTTTATTTGCAAAGTTGTTTTTTGTTGCCTGTGATTATGATATACATACTTAGAAAACCAGGCTAAAGCTTGAAGCTTTCTCTTTGTGCTTTGTTTTGGCTAAAAAGGATCCATCTTTGACAGTCGGTTGACTTATGTTTCCCCTTTCTAATTGGGGGTTTTGCTTTTCCAGCATCACTTTAATAGCTTGAAAATGGAAAACTGTTTCATTTATTTATTTATTCAAATGAAAGAACTAATTTTTCCACTATTCATTCTTTCTAAATTATACAAGTTTTACACATAAAAAACAAAAACAAAAACAAAAACAGAAAATGAAAATTGTTTTCTACAGCTAAACATGGCCCTAATTTTCCATATGCCGGAAGAAATAAACTTAGTTGAGCAAATTGCAAGTTGTGTTCATACTGTGTATGGAACCTGCAATGCAAATACTCATGCACCACTTGACTTTTTTGTATTAGAATGTTCAAGTGCCACTTTTGTAAAGTGCAATGGTTAAATGCTGCTTACCCCTACAATGGCCTACCACTTTTGGATAAAACCTGTAACAATGAAACGAGGTTCTTTTAATAGCAAATGAAGAAGAATCATTAAGGAAAAACAAAAAGGGGCTTGTTGTGGTTGAGTTAAAAGTTAATAAGCAAACGTTGGTGAAGTGTTCTCATCGAGCAGCTTGAGCTTCGTCAATGCCATTTCCCTTCACATGTCTCCTAGGAGGGGGTTTCGGCTGACATAGAATGAATCATTTATGGAATAAAAAGGTGTTTATGGTTTTTTAGTCCTTGGAGTTCAAGTGATTCGCTCCTCTGAACCTCACGATGTTCTTGAAGCTTGAAGGAGAGGATGCAAATTTGCTTTTGGAATATCAAACATCTTGAATTGTTGCACTTCCTCTCTTTCTCTATGCATTTAAATGCTGTAATGGCGGTCTCTCTCGAAGATTTTGTCTTTTTTCCAGCCCAGTACAGCTATAAAGAAATAGATAATTTTTAATGGTCACTCAACCAGTTTATATGAAGAAGTGGTTTATGTACAATGAATTGAAGATGGTTTATAGAACATTATCTTTAACATTCAACTTTGCAATCACTTAGCTTTGGTTTGTTGCTTGTAACATTTCTAAGGTTGGTTATGTTTAAGATATGTGTTGTTCATGCATGCCTGAATCTGTTGCAATTATTTACTTTAGGATGAGTCCACACAAGCTACAAACACTAAAGTGAGTGACACCCCATCAGAAAAATCTTGCAAAGATTTTCCTTCAAACTCAGATGAAGGCAGAGAAAACAATTTCTCAAATTCTACACTGGAGATTGAGGCAGAAAGAAATCATAACTCGGCTGAAGACCAAGGTGCTCCAAACAATTTAGGTGACCAAGAGAAAATTTTGAAGAAGCCAGACAAGATCCTCCAATGTCCTCGGTGCAACAGTTTGGACACGAAGTTTTGCTATTTCAACAATTACAATGTCAACCAACCTAGACACTTCTGCAAAAACTGTCACAGATATTGGACTGCTGGGGGGACAATGAGAAATGTTCCTGTGGGAGCTGGACGGCGCAAGAACAAGCATTCAACCCCACAATATCGTCAAGTGGTAGTGTCCCCTGTTGAAGAATCTGATACCCTTAGCTCTGCCAATCACCAGCATCTCTCATCCGTTGGACTTCCGGCTGCTTCAAGACCTGCCCAGGAAACAGAAGAAGCTTTGAAGTTCGGCAGAGATGCTCCTTTGTGTGAATCAATGGCAGCTTCACTTAATCTTAGAGATTCAACACTAAGTGTCAAAATTGGTTCTGCCACTGTTGGAAATAGTGGGGAACATCCATCCTCATCTGGCTGTTCTTCGGCATCCACTACTGTCCATGAAAATGAATTGCCAGAAATACAAATGGAGCAAGTTAATTTTCCTGGACAGCATGACAGTTTCACTTCTGAACAGCCCATGCAGTGTTATCCTGGTCCAACATGGGCTTATCCTTGGAACCCGGGTTGGAATGCAATGGTGTTTGCTCCCAATAACAATAATCAGAGTATAGGTGATACAGGTTCTCTGCCCGTGATGGCAATATCTAGCTTCTGCCCGCCCAACATCACTGTCCCATTAGTTTCTGCTTCATACTGGGGATGCATGCCGAGCTGGGATGGCAGGAATTGGAATATCCCATTGGTTGCAACTAGTGGCTGCCTGTCGCCTTCATCTTCTGCAAGCAACAACTGTTCGGGCAATAACTCTCCAACCTTGGGGAAACATTCAAGAGATGCAAGTCTACATGCAGAAGAAAAGAGTGAGCAGTCTCTTTGGATACCCAAGACTCTAAGAATTGATGACCCGGATGAGGCTGCCAAAAGCTCCATATGGGATACTCTGGGTATTAAGCCTAGTAACATTCAACCCATTAAGAAAGGTGGCATTTTTAAAGCTTTCCAATCTAAACCAGAAACCGTTTCCCCAACATCAGATGCAGATGCAGATGCTGACCAGGTTCTACAAGCAAACCCAGCAGCTTTCTCTCGCTCTCAATCATTTCAAGAGAATACGTAAGACTTTCCTGGAATTTCTTCATCGAGCTAATTGTTTGCCTGGCTATCCTGTTTTAAGGATCCATTTAATGTTAGCATAAAGGACATGGAAACATATTTTATGGTGATTTCTTGCTACATCCTTGGTCTAATTGGCTCAGAAGATAGGTGTGAGTGGGACTAGATCAAGGAGAATGTTCAACATCTTCTGTGGATGATCTGAGCCCGTTTATTATTTCTGAATACAAGTGGAGAAATGAGTATGGGTTGTCTGGAATGCAAGTCTTACACCTTCCCGAACATGTTCTACATTATACGCATTAAGTTTATACCATAATGGTTCTGAGAAACAAGGAGCCATGACAGTTCAATTAGATGTCTACTTGTGAGGTATTGCAATTTCAGAATTCTGAGGTATGGTTCTCTGACTCAACTGGCAATGGCACCCAAGACGAAGATTTCTCTTTCTGACATTTCCTCTTTGAAAACATTTGTTTGTCTGTTGCATGAGAGATAATTTTTGTCCATGAGGAGATCAAGTTTTGCAACTTATTCTTAGCAGCAGCAATGAAAGCTACTAATTTGGTTTATTTTTGTGTAAAAGCACCAATAGCTTACATTTGATTGCTGCACTGTTTATATTGCATGTGTTAGCTTGTGATCAGTTGGATTTTATGAAAGCTAACTACAATTCATGGAAAAGTGGGAGATGGAAGGTTGTTTCTTGATGATATGGGTCAAGTTCTTATGCCCATATTTTGTGCTTATAAATACCATATTTATGATCATAAATGATTGAGAATGTATATAAACTTTTCAGATGCAAGCAAACCTTGAATCATGGGATGCAATGTATGTTATTTGAATTAAGGATAGTTTCTAAGATTCCAATGAAGCAGTTCAATAAATGAGTATATTTATGTTTCTACTATCAAGAATCTATTCATATTCCTCCTTCAATATATAAAAGATCATCTTATGTATAGAGGAGAGGTATTCATTTCTCCCTGCTTAGATCTACATCACAAACTGTGTGTTCTGCATCAGAATCAAGATGTCTGAGGTAACTAAAAATTAGAATACAAGTCTTTCATGTATTTTCTGTTTCTAATTGATTGTGGTATTGTTTTCCCAACATTTATGCTCTGAATGAGTTAATTTCAACCCATGTCATATGATGCAGGAACTTCAAGATATTCAGATTTATGTAGCTGGATGTGGCTGGGAAGTAAAGCTTTCGGTAACCAGGTCAACCACTGTTTCTGAAGTCAAGAGGATGATGATGAAGCTCAAAAGACTGCCGATTTCTGAACAAATACTTTCTAATGGGAACATTGCGTGTCTCGAAAACTACAAAACCCTAGGGTTTTATGATATGAAAGAGGAGTCCAAAATTTGGGTGATAAACCCTTCCTCATTGCTGTCCATCAAGATGCCACAGCTTGGACTCACATTTTTGCACAGGGCATATGTTTTCAACTTCATAGATGACATCAAGGATATTATAACTGAAAAGACTGGAATGCCACCCATTAGCCAAAATCTGGTGCATGAAGGAAATTTTCTAGGAGGTAGGATGACTATAAAAAGCTGTGGGATGAAGCCAACAGGTTCAGTTGTCTATGCAATTTTTGGATTACATGTGGAAAATAAATTCATCAGCCCGATGGTGGTTCAACTAAATAACGAGTTACTCAGCCTGATGGTGGTTCAACCGAACAAAGAGTTACTCAAAATCCAAGTGAAGCCATGGTATACATTCTTTGATGTCAAGACTGTTATTGAGAGCACCTCTGGAATCCCAGTTTGTGTCCAACAGCTAAGTTTTAACCAAAAACAGCTTGAGGATTGGAAATATGTATCTGATTATGGCATGAGAAGTTGGACCATAGTCCATATGAGAATCATTGGTACTTGGATGGATCTATTTGTATTCACAACCTTTATGGCAAAGCATAGACTTAACGTCTATAGCTTGAACACTGTGGATGCTGTATTGAAGAGGATGATTGAGAAGACAGAAATCAGTTGCAAGGCCACTATATGACATCAAGGAAGGAGATACTCTTCATTTTGGATATCCTGTGAAAATGAAGGTCATCAAACCAGATGGAACAACAACTAGGGTGGAGATCTTTTCTTATGAAGGCCATGAGAAGAAAGTTGAGGAAATATGTGGCATCCCATATGAGTTACTTGAGGTTTGTTAAATATCTAGTTGATGTTTAACAATTGTATGCAACTGTATTTGCTTTTCTCAAAAAAAAAAAAAAAAAAAATCGAAACTGCTATTACCATCTTTACTGTTTGTTAATCTTCTAGTGCATATCTGTTTCTTGTAGCACCAAAAGCTAACCTCTGCATAACTAAGAGGAGGAAAAGATGATTACAAAATGAGTCTTTCTAATAAAGACTAGCAAATATAAATGACTTGAAAAGTGATGAACAACGGAGAAAGGAGGCAACAAAGACGGGCACAAGACCCGAACCAAACCAGTTATGTGGCAAAACAGAAATGCTGAGAATATCTGGGAGTAAACTTTCAATCCAGTTAGGAACAAAGGTTGTGTGGCAAAACAGAAATGCTGACATGAGTTTGTCCATGGACATAAAACTTGTAATACTATACGCAATATGTCCCCACTACATTCCTAAACTACATTATCTCAAGCCAAAGGTTACAACGGCACAATATATTATTATCTTAAAACTACCACCGTCACAAATTAAATGTCGAATTTTTAAGAAAAAATGTTAAATGAGGTTTGTACTCTTAGATAAACACATAAAAATTCAATATCTATATGAAAATCATTAATCATTATAACAAAAAGTATTATGGAAAAGCCGGTGTATAAGTTTGTTAAAAGTGAAAATTGACTTTTTTTTTAAACAAAATTTGGAATTTTTTTTTGAACAAAATTTGAAATTTAGAATGTCATTTAATTTGAAATAGATGAAGTATTTGTCAATTTTTTTCATGCCCCCTATACTGCGCCTGATCAGAACCCAACCCAACCAACTTTCAAATCGGGTCAAGTTTATCTTGAAAATTTCAGAATATATTTGATAAACCCACGCAATTTAGCTCATTAGTGCCTGAAATCCAACCAAACCCGAAGTACTTTCGGGCTAGGTTCAGGTTAGGGATTCGGTTCCTCCAACTAGTGAGGTCTAGTATGACCCAACTATATGGCCCACATGCCTCTAGGCCCATAAGTTCATGAGACTATGAGTATTTATCGGTTACGTGACATCTCTTCATTTGTTTGGGTAATATATTTTTTATTTTATTTTTTCTTTGGAGAAATGTTTCATTTTTATCCTCCAACCATGTATTTTGTTTCCCATTTGTACTAAATTTGACTTTTGTTGAAATTTGGTTTTTGAAATATTCATATGATTTTAATTTCTTCTGAAACTATACTATTTTATTTCACATAGACCGACTTTTATCGATTTGTCAACTACGTGACATTTAAGTTAATTAAACGTATTGATCATATTAGTTTGGAACGAAAATTGTATAATTGAGAACCTGATCGTCACGTCAATTTTGTCTAATTTAAAATTTTAATTAAACAATCTTGTTTTAAAATGCTGTCATTGGTAAATATAACTAGAGAATACGGAATCTAAAGATCATTCAGAAACACTGTGACAAGTTAAGTATATCAAAACATGTTATGAATTGATGAAAAATAAAAAAAATGTGAAAGAATTTAGAGCCCCAAAATAGCTCAATCAGCTCACAGGAAATAAATTCATCACTTTGTTATCTGAACCTTCACTATTAGGTAAATATAACGTTGTGGTTTGATAGCTCGTTTTCGTACGTGTTATCTTGCTTTATTTTTATGCTGAAACTCACTGAATTTGGTTGCTTTATCGCTAGTTGTGGTCCAAAATCTAATTTCACTATCTTCGGATTTAGTTTGAATCATGTTCATTTGGGCCATATTAGTTATTTTTGGATTAAAAGTACTTGTAAAATAGTGGTGAACGTTTTGATGAGTATTGTTGAGTGTGCAGGTGTGAAATGAGTTTAAAATTATGTTTCCAAAATGTCAAGGTCAACGTATACTGCTCCAGCGGTGGCTGTAGGTGCTCCAGCTGTTCAGATGCATTTCAATTTCCAACCTCAGCACATACCACTCCAGTGGTTGTACGAGGTGCTGCAACAGTTCAAGTGCTCCAACGGTTGTCTAAAGTGCTCTAGCAGTTCGTAATTTTTAAGAAGATGAGACAACCTCAGCACAAACGACTACAACACCACCTATGGGTTCTCCAGTAGTACGAATCTAACATAATTTATTTAGGTCATAACTTTCGTACGTTTGAATTGATAAGTTAGCTAGATCCAGCATCATCCTGAACTCAAAAGTGATTCAAACCTTGAATTTCATCTCAATTTGTTAAACACATTCTTCTTTGCTTCTCTCAATTTGAGTTATTTATCTAGTTGTATTTATTTTCATCATCATCACTCTTCATGTTTAAGACGCACCAACTGGAATTTATTTATTGCATTTACTACATAAGGGTAACTAAAGACCTATCAATGCAAATGACCTAATGGACTCTTAGAGTTTCTATAGAATATTATTGCCCTAAAATACACCCAAGTTCAGTTTATTATCCATGAACATGATTCCTATTAAGGTCATTCATATCCACTACAATCAAGCAATCAAAGTGATCAAATAAGATTACAAGCAATAAGCATTCGATAAACTAATTAAAATCCAAACTATCATTAATCAATCATCTAAAATCCATCATCATCAAACCCTCTATGATTCACACCCCAAATCTGGGGATTATTTACTCATGCTAGATGAAAAACATGAGAAAACAATACCAAAACAAGTATTCATAGCATTCAATACAAGTTCCCAAATCAATTCGATGATAAAACAAAGTTCAAACATAGAAATCTATAAGAGATCTCTACGTTCATTTCCATGGCAGTTGTCAAAAAGTTTCTTTCTTTCTTTCTTCTTCTTTTTCTTCCCTTTTTTCTTTCCGATATAACAACTCCCCAAACTTTTTGCAAAACAAGTCAAGTCTAAACTTTTTATTTGTATGGACTCACCATGATACCTACTACCAAGCATGTTTCATTCTTGCATCTCCTCTCAAGTAGCTTTTCATCTTTCAAAGATGATTCGCCAAGTTCACAATCTTATACGGGTCCAAAATAATGTTGAGAATTAAGAACAAATGGACACATAGGCATATAACATGTGTTCATGAACAAAAGGTTTCAGGCACACAATGGGTGACTAAAGATTTATCATTAGGCTTTTAGGCTCAAACGATTTAAATATGGCCTCGATCATATCCCTTAAGCTAAGCCTCCTAGTCTGCTGGGGACTTGGGTTTAAGTGACTCTAGGAGTTAGTGTTATTTGTTATTTCTTTTGTTGTTTTTAGTGGTGTTGTTTCAGGTCATTTCTTCTATAGTTTATAAGAAAGACTTGTCAAACGAAGAAGAAAGTTCATCACCTTTACAAGATAGAGACATTAAGACATAATGGACTTTTAGGACTAACCTGGGAAAGAAAAATATTGAACAACAAGGCATCATGTCTAACAACGGGGATGATAGATCTAGATCATCCACGGATGAGGGATGCCGTGAAGAAATCAATTCCCCTCTAGGGCGAAGACATCAAAGGGTAGACTTGACACCGAGGCTAGTGGTAGTTCAATACCCGCGAGATTATGTATCTCATGAACATCATAATGATCAGCAAGGGCAAGGAGCAAATCAGTACCTACAAAACTGGATGCTTTAGTTTATGGACCCCGATGATGATGCAATCTGTGGACAGGATGATAACATCTATGGTAATTGGGTACCGCAAGTGCCATTTCGTTTTACTGGTCAAAAATGTGTAAATAAGTGTTGCATCAACTCTTGTTCTCTAAAAAATGTGTAAATTTCTATGAAAAATGCTCCATAACTTTGACTTGGACTTCAGCTTTCACACTTCTAAATTACACCCCAGTGTGCAAAAATTTGATGTCCGCGTGCGAACTTTTTCGCTCAGCGTGACAAAGATTTGTGCTTAAAATAGTTTTGTATCAAATCAATTTCATATTGCAGCCAATCCCTTGTTGATTTATGAGTTCTTGCTGCAATTCCATTTCATGTTGAAGAACTTGATCTTCACTTTATCATGATTTTCTCCAAGTATTTTTACTTGCAAGACTTTAGTGGTATTAAAACTCAATGGTTCCGATCACTACAACAAATTGAGCTTTTTACTATGGTTTTAGACCACGGTTATAGACTGTAGGTAAATTTGGGCCTTTATTTCACAAAGCCCACGATTTTCAAGCGTAGTCAAATTAATCCCCAATTCTGTGTTTTTTATAAATAATTTTAAAACGTCTTTTTTGTCTTTATCTGAAAAGGAATCGTTCGGCTTGAGAATCACACTTCGATCCTTCTTTTCCAAAAATTAGGGTTAATCTGTTATGAAAATGTTTTTCAACTTTCATATAAACTATTTCATAATATTTTTATCCAATAACATTCTCTATTTCTTTAAGGATTTTTGTTAATTGATAACATTATTTATTTTGATGATAACAAATATTGCATATATTGTGAAACAAATTTCAATTAAATGTTCGCATGCATAAAAAGCCTTTATACAATCATATTTTCATAGCAAAATTATTTAATCAAAAGTTTGTGAAATTTATTTTTGCATCACAATCTGTTGGCAGAATCTGCCAGCTGCATGCATGTTTCAAGATTCAACTTCAGAATTTCATATCTAAATCAATTCGTATTCAAAATTCATTTAGTTGGTCAATATAGAAATATATGGATATCTATTATTTACATGTGAAACGGTTTGTATATTTAATCTATAGATAAAAATATATTAATATATTTGTAAAGAGACTGCTTATAGTCATCTTTACAGAATAAACTGCTTATAGTCAGACATTTTCAGAAGGCATGTGAAAGATATATGA
>JAYMTA010001184.1:0-21327 GCA_036897625.1 Pelargonium cotyledonis
GTTTGCGCCCCCCCGCCCCGGGACCCCCGCCGCCCACGGCCACTTCCCTCCTTTCGAAGACCACCACCACGACCACCCCTCCTTGCCCTGCTTCTCCTTCCTCGGCTTCGTAGCCGGAGAAGACGGATTCGGCGAATTCGGATTCACCCCTTTACTCTCATTGCCATTGGCCTTAGCCTCGCTCTCCTCCGCCGAACTCGAATCTCTATCCGGACTGTTCGCATGAATCCCACCCTCCTTCGACCCGTACCTCTTCCGAAAACATCCCCAAAGATGGAACCTTTCCGATTTCTTGGACAAACAAGCTGACCGGTGCAGAGTCGCGGAACGGAACGGCACCGTATTGAGCCCGAAACGAGTGAAAACCCTAGCTCTACAGGGCGAGAAGCTCAATCCATGCGAGTAGTTGAAGCTGTAATTCGAATTCGAATATAGATAAAGCTGCGTGTGAATTACAGGTTGCGGAGACTCAATCGAGACCATCATCGAAGCCCTAATCGCAGAAATGCAAAATCAAAATTCGGAGGAGCATATGTGAATGACTGAATGGTGATGATGAAGAGAAGAGGAGCAGAGAGGGTGAGGAGGTTGAAAATGGGAAATTGGAAATGAACGGTGAGATGATAATGAAGCGAAGCTGCTCTCAGCCGTCGACGCTTCTTGTTGATTAGCGTTATCCAATTTTCTATACTGTTGTTGTTTTGGCTGTCGGGGAGCTCTATTGTAAATTCGTCATGTCTTCGAACCCATGAGTATAGTGGGGTGGGATTCGGTGTGTCGCGGCGCGGCGGTTTTGTGTACTAAATCGCAGAGGCCGTTGATTCTTGACACCTGTCGTGAGGATTGGGGCACGACCAGGATGAAGTTTGTGACGCACAATTCAATGCCACAAACTTGGTGACATTGGAGCCTCAAGTTTGTGTGAGCTTAAGCTAATGATTGGTAGAGTAGAGCTGATCTTTTTTTGAGATAAGTTAAGATGGATTGTGTCATGCCTGATTTTGATAATGTGTATAAGATCGAATTTTTGAGCTGACTCATGCATGCGTCATTCGATATCATGACATTGAATCGTTTTTCGGCTATGATTATTTTTTTTTGTCAAAAAAATCAATTGTTCATAAAACCAAAAAAAATGAGCTAGGAAAACTGTTCTTAAAATCTACTCCTATGTAATTTATTCATAGTAAGTTAATTAATATTCTTAAACTTGTAAACACATGTGCATAATTAAGACTTAAAAAATGAAATATATAAAATTATTTTATTTATTCTTAAATTTTCTCAAAATCGAAAGTAATGCATTTAGTTTTGATCAAATAGAGCATAACAAGTCCGATTCAACATAAAACACTTCTTATTTTTATTTAGTTATGAGGTTTTCAAAGCAGATCCACTATCAACACGTGATCAACACTCTTAAGCCAAATTAATCATCATTCAAGTCAGACAAGACGCCAAAAACGGCAAATTCTGCCTTCTTTGATACTTGTATTCGAAACATCAAGTTAAACCAAAACGATTACTTACTAGTTGACCCACGCGCACTTGGTGGTAATATATATAACCATTTGAAGTTGCAAGAAAAATAATCATGGATCTAAATTTAATTTTCAAGCAAATCTCATGATTTTGTCTTCTTATAAAATATATCTCATTTATCACCCAAAATAAATCACATTAAACAAAATAAATCAACCATACTATAGTATTGTCTGAGCATGTATTAGTATATAAAATAAATTGATTTTGTTTCAGCGCGAAGTTGAGAACAAATGAGGAAAGCAAGTTGATTTTGTTTTGTAAATAAATAAATATATGGTAAAATGTATATTAATTAATTGCTATAGAGTTATATCAGTTACAACTTAACAAAATCAATGAGGTGATGACACATCATTTAAAATCATTTATATCCACCCAAGTGAACTTGTGAGAGCGGATCGACCCGTCCGAATCCATAATTTTAAATGAAATGTTATCACCTTATTAGTTCAACTGATATAACTTTATATCAGTTAACTAATATATATTATGTCCTATATATATAGGCATAAGTTGATTGTTGTACTAATGAGATGATGACACTTCACTTAAAATAATAAATTTAAACAATTCGCTTCATTCCCACAAATAATTTAATAAAATATCACCTCATTAAATTAACTAAGCTACAACTCATATAAAATTATATAATCAAATACATTTAAAAAATTTATATCGGCCAATTTATACGCATTTTATTAATTTTTTCTTCGGGTGTTTCGTAAATCTTTATTTGCCGTTGTAGACTAGAACCCAAATACAGGAGCTGCCGAATCGTTCTCTAGTGAGGGTCATCAATGGCGGACTCGAGCTTCAGGCTGATAGTGATGAGCCTAAAGGGTTTGTTTGGGTCGCAAAATAAGAGTCAAAATCACTTAATTTTGCGTCCACAACAACCGCCACATTTCCACATGCTTGTTGCATCTTTTTCGTCCATGTCTCATCTCGCAAGAGAAACTCGAGAAAGTCCTGAAATGGAGGATCGCAGAAAGCTACCAGCCAGCCATCATTTTCCAAAAATACCAATACCCAATTGGGAGCAACAAAGTAAACATCTTGAAAATTCTTCATTTTGAGGTACTAACTTTTCTTCTCTTCTCTTCTTCCCTTTTCTTCGTGATCGTCAAAATTATATTCTCTAAATTTTGCATCTTTTTAGCTTCTCATTGATCTCCATCAAAAACCCTATCCTCGTTCTAATTGGAATGTGAGTTGTTTCTTGTGTTTTTTTTAATTTGCCCATAAAACCAAAAAAAAAAAAAAAAAAAAAAAAAAAAAAAAAACCCAATTTCCATTGTAATTTGAATGTGGGTTGGTTCATATACTCTTCATGTAATTAATGTCTTGCCTTAATCAGTTTTTTTTGTTTCTCATTTACTTCTCATATGCTTTAGAGGTTCTAATTAGTTCAGAAAAGGAATTGATAGATAGATAGATAGATAGATATGGGAATTGCAAAGAGTATTGGGGTTGGTGTATGGAAATTTCTTAAGCTTTCCTCAATCACAACTTATACATTTGTACGAAAATATCCATTTGTTTCGGGTATTTTAATACAAGCCTTCCTTCTGTACATATATTTTCCTTATGTCTTCTTTATCATAATTTATTCCTCTCCATTTCTGGCTCTTGCTTATGTTGTTTTCCTAGTTTATTCCAAATATAAACGCCCCAAACCCCAAAATGTCAAACAAGTTGAGAAGAAGGAACCCGAGGTGCCTAGTAGATCTGTGTCTTTGAAAGATAATGATATCATTATTCTTAGAAATAATGGTATCGCCATAAGCCGTCAGATGAGTAGGCGGAGAAATTTCAAGGATAGAAACAGATTGGACTGCGATGCCGGGAAAAATGATGATTTGGTTTCCTTGACAGCCAGCCTCCGGGAATTGCTTGGTTTAACTGCACAAATTGAAGTCAAGCCAAAAGTGAGGTTCGAGGTGAAGAAGAGTGGCTCTTTGAATAAAAAAGAGGGCTCTGCTCCTGAAAAGGTTCTCACCTCAGAGACTTGGTCAAAGCCTGATTTTACATCAGTCGAGCAGCCCCACAAATTTGATGGCACTGGTGGCAAGTTAAATACTGAAACCAGGGGAGAAGCAAAAGATCATAAAAAGGTACCGGAGTTGAGGAAAAAACTTGTAGAATGGACAAAAAGTGAACATAAGAATCTTATGGATCTTAGGATTTCTGAGATAGAAAGTAATAAAAGACTGGAGGTTCTCATTGCAAAAAGAAGAGCAAGAAAGTTGATGAAGATGGAAGATGTGAAAAGTCTGATTGGCATTAACACGGATAGTTTTGCTTTGCCTGAACTTGAAATTGCACCCATTTCAGTCTCCAGGACCGATGATCTTGATCCCTTGCCAGGTGAAGTCTCACCGCTGCCTGGTTCAGCTCCCCCCATTTTGCTGCCAGTGCGAAATCCATTTGACCTTCCATATGATCCACTTGAAGAAAAGCCTAATCTTAGGGGAGACAGTTTCCTTGAAGAAATCACAACAACTCAACAGAAGGACATGCTTTTGTGCAGGCATGAGAGCTTCAATCTGGGGCCTTCTTTCCCATTGGAACCCAAGCAAGACCTGCGGGACGGTATGTTTGGTCCCTATTTTGGTACTGCATACAGAGAGTCCGAGGTGCTGGGTTACCCCAAATCTAGAATGCAGCCAAGTAAGACTCGTAGTTTTATTCACTATTACTTGTATCTTTGTTACTGCTTTTAGTTCTTACTTTCCTCATCCGATGAGAAGAAACTTTTATATTGACTGATGTTTCAGAAACTGAGAATGTGTATTTTATTCACCCCGCAGAGAAGGATGATCATGATCGCCTAGGTGAGGAACTATTATCCTCAGAAGATAAATCCATGTCTCATAATCTCAACATTCAGGATATTGCTGAAGTAGAGCAAGCTCCGAATCAGGAAACAAACCTTGTCGAGTTGGAACGTGAAAAGGATAAAGAAACTGACAATAAAACAACTCAAAGCGAAGGTCAGGGGGTTGAGAATGCTCACAATATTAAGTCAGGAATAGGTAAGCAAAGTCAAGTTCAGTTGGAGACCGATGCAAATAACAAAACTCAAAGCCAAGGTCAGGGGGTTGAGAATGCTCAGGATACTGAGTCAGGAATAGGTAAGCAAAGTCAAGTTCAAATAGACACCGATGCGAATGACGTTGACCATAGTGATAGTGATAGTGATAGTGAGTCGTCAAGTGGATCATCTTCATCTGACGAAGATGACATCTTCAATGCAAATATAGCTGGAGTTGCAGTAAGTCTAACATCTAAAGGGCGTAACTTTCCTAATGTGTTACAACCTTTGAGAAGGTCTCTCCCTTCAATTCCAAAGAACATACCTAGAAAAGAGCTTGCGTGTGACTATATACCATCTGCTGAAGACAAAGCAAGAAGAGAAGACTATTTATTTTATGCAGAGAGGAGTTTTGGCCATGCGCATAGTCACTCTGTAGCTTCTGATATGCAAGTAGAGGTCTCAGAAGGTGGTTCGCCTCCACCAACAGTCAATGAATCTTTCACATATGATAGGGACAATGAAAACGAGAATAGTTCTGGCAGTGAAGACTTGTGGGGTGCCTCTCCTCGTGTAGGTGGAATAAAAAAACAACAGTCAAGTTCAGGGGAAGTACACAATGCTGGTGAAGAAGTAATGACAGAAGCAGGGGTTTCAGGAGCTAGCAAGAGCTCAGTGGATGGACTTCCAACTGAGAACAAGATAGACAAGCAGAATTTTAGTTTTGATGAAGACAATAAAGGGGTATCAGATATATTAATCGGTCATGTAGCAGTTGGGGATGGTAAAACTAGAAATATTGAAGATACTGATGGTGCATCACAAAATCTAACAGACAAAAAATGTAGTGGAGACAACGCAGGAATCTTACTAACAGACAAGGTAATTTCATATTTGATAGTATTTCTCTAAATTAATTGAGAGTTTCTCCTATTTGTTCCAAATGTTTTTACTGCATCCTGCAGTTTTTTTATTACTCATTTGTTTTTGTTTGTTTCTCATATTCCAACTCTTTGTAGCACATTTCTTATGGCAGAAAGATAATGAAAAAATAAATAAATAACTCATCTTTCAGAAAGAAAAAAAGTGACTAATACATTCACTTTTGTCAAATTAAACAGGAAGCAACTCATCATCCACAAAAAGGGAATGACAATGCTAACATTAACGATCTCTATGATAAAGTAGCCTGTGAAAGGGAAAAGTCTGAATCTGTTAAAGACAGTGAAGGAGAATCCTTAGATTTGATCAGACAGGAAGCTGATGTGGCCCCCCAAAAACTACCTGAGGCAAGTCGGGAGGATAATTCAACACATATAGAAGATATTGATGGAAAATCCGTAAAACCATCAGATGATGAAGCAATTGATAGCCTATCGAAGTTAGTCAAGGAAAATCGGAACCTAAACTTCACTGAAGATAATGAAAAGTTAGGGAAACTAGATGACCATGAAGATACTAATCACCCACCAAAACCATCTGAAGCTGGCAGAGAATTAGAATCTGTGGAAGATGCTCAGGGTAATTCAGAAATGATGGAATCTGATGCTGTCGCTGACCCGTCAAACCCTGTAATTGGGAGCAGTAAATCAGATACCCCTCTAACTTCGGTAGGACAGGTAAATAATAAAATTGTTCTCCTGTATTTTCAATTTGGTGTTTGAGTTTTATCATAGAATATACGAGAACTAGGAATGTTAACAGTACCATTTATACACCCCATTGTTGCAAGATATCTTTTACTTCTGTCACCTTGTTAAGAATCAGTTGTAGCATCATTCCTTACGTATTATAGCCTCCATATCTTTTTCACTAACTTACTATTTGACAACTTCCAGTGCTATGATCAATTTAATAATAATAACTTGTCCATACTAATTTTGCTTTTCTTTTTTTTTCTTTTTTCTTCTTTTTTCTTCTTGGCTTTGGTTTTTATTTTTAATGAATGGAATTGGAACATGCTAAACATGAAAAAAAAAAAAAAAATGCTAAACATAAAATGGTATTTACTGTTTAAACATATTAAGCCAATATGCTTAAAATTTGCTCTTTTACGTTTAACAGGAACCAGAATATCATCATCTACAGAGTTCTACACCATCTGACATCATTATTGACAATCTGAATCAAACATTAATGAGTGAGATCATGAACGAGGACAAGTCGAAATCAGTTGGTCATGGTGAACTAGTATCCCAAGCATCAGTCATAGAAGAGCCTGTTTCAAAATTGTTGACAACTATTGGGGAATCTAACTCAAGGTCTACCAGAGACATTGAGGTTGCAAGCAGGCATAGTGTTGATGCCATACAAAGTGTCAAAGGTGAATCAGAAGGTTCAATAATGGACAGTGCTGAAATGGATAGTCAAGTAAACCATAAAGTCATTACAGAACTGCCAAAACCAACAGAATCTGAAGTCCTGGTTGCCAAGGAAGATGTAAATGATGGACACAAAAGACAGAATAAAGTAGAATCCCAATCATCAACTATAGAAGAACCTGTTCCAGAACTGTTGACAAGTGCGGAAGAATCTAACTTAAGGTCCACCAGAGACATTGAGAGTGAGAGCCAGCATAGCTCAGAAGCCATCCAAAGTGTCCAGGGTGAATCAGAAGCTTTGATGAGAGACGGCACCAAGATAAATAATCTGCTGAACCATGAGCCCATCGCAGAACTGTCAAAATCAACAGGATATGAAATTATGACTTCCAAGCCAGAGGTAAATGATGGTCAGAAAGGACATAGTGAATTAGATTCCTCGGCATCAATTATAGAAGAGCATGTTGGAGAACCATTGACAACTGTTGATGAATCTAACTTGAGGTCTTCTAATGAGATAGAGGACGAGAGCAAGCATAACTCAGAAGCCATCCAAAGAGTCAAGGGTGAATCAGAAGCTTTGATGAGGGACAGTACCGAGATGAATAATCCGGTGAACCATGAGCACATCGCAGAACTCCCGAAACAACCAGATCCGTAGTTACAGTTTTAAACCCAGAGGAAAATGTTCATACAGAGGCAATGAAATGCTACAAAGGGCAAGTCTTGAGATGCTAAGGCTCCTGTCAGTCTAGAATTGAGCTAACAGGTAACTGAAATGGTTGAGTATGTCAATCTCACAAAGACTGTGGAGCTGCATATCCACTAATGACTAACCTATTTACCTTGAAGTGTAGTTCACGAATTGTTCCACGCATTGTGGAACATAAATCATTGCTACTGCTGGGAATTTCCTGTTCCTGTTCCAGTTTCAAAATGATGTCTGATTTTCCTCAGAAAATTGTGTTTGTACCATTTAAAAGAAATTGAGAACCATTTGATGCTAAGGTTCAATGTAGAAGATGTAATCACTATAGTAGAAGGAATGCAATTAGATTGTAGATGAGTTGCGCATCATTATAATAAAAAATCATTGATTCTCCCTTACAAAGGATTGCCATTTGTTGTAAAGAACCTATATTTGTTTTATTTAATTTGTTCATGAAAAATGTCAGGAACGGAATTTACTCTTCAAGTAAGCGTGAACATATACTTTGAAATTGGAATTTGTATATCAGTTTTGTGCATAAGATTTCTAGATATGCTATGCAGCAAAAATTAGATCTATGCTTAAGATAAATTCAGCTTATTCATTAGATATATGTTGTCTCCCGTCTGTTTTACCGTTTTCTTATGTCTAACCAAGCCTCAAGTGTATCATACTTTGATTTGCTCTACTTGATTGGGCATGAAATCTTTTGGGCTTGATTGATTTGAACAGTTCATGATATGTAGATATAAGGCCTCTTTGAATTTCCTTGTCCTCCATAATTTTTTCTTGTGAAATGTAGCACGAGCCCCAGCAAGATTATTCTTCAGATCTTAGTGGACCAGTGAATCAACCCGGATTAGCAAGCCAAGACTTAACATCTCTTTTCATTTTATTCAATTCATGTAGCGGCTATGAACTCTAGCGCTTCCTTCATTTGGTATAGATGCTGGTACGTTTATTCTCTTGAGACGCATTTTAGAATAGAAGCATCGGAATATCTGTTAAAAATGAGGAGGAATCAAGGTGACCGACCGAAAGTTTATTTTAGTTTTTGAGATATCATGTATGTGGTTGTAAGTTGTGACTGGTTAAGGTGTTGATCACAGAAAAATCAGAATAAAGTGGCCAAGGTGCATGCTTTCTCTTGCAACTTGCAGAAAGGCTTCTTCTTTTGAAAAAGATGGAGGTTTGTTTTGTCATTTACCTTGTGTCAAGGCCATTTTGCAATTTGGCAAATGACCCTATTTTCTTTGCTTAATGGGTGTGCAAGTGGGATGAGAGTGAGTACAAGATCTTCATGATAGTTGCTACAGCAAAAGAAAATTTATATTATTAATTGCAGGTAGCTTTAGCAAGAAAATTAGCAGAAACAACAAAAGAAAAGAGAGGAATTGCAAGTGGGAACAGCACACCTAGCATTCAAGGCTTGTTTGCAAACTATGGTAACTTTTTTAGTATGGATAATTGATCAAAACTGTTGAGTTTCAAAGCTATGTTAACTTTTTTTTTGCACAAAATAGCATATAGTAAAAGCAGATACGCTGATGCGACAACAAGACGTCTGTGGGTGGGTCAAATAAAAACTAGTAGTAATGATGAAATAAACAGAAGAATAAGACTAATTAGTCGAATGACTGCCGACAAATAGTGAGAGTAAACAGAGTTTTCAATATGTTTGAGAGAGAATTAATTAGATTAATAATGTTTATTTTTTAAATTTATTTCTTTTTGCCAACTCCACTTAGCTTTATTTGAGTGATTAGCAAATCATCATGGTTACTTTTGTCTTATTAGATGATAAAATGATTAGTTCAACACATCACTTAATTAGGAGGAAGATTCTTGTTCTGGGGAAGAAGAAAATATGTTTAGTATATAAGGTCAATGGAATTTCTCCACCAAAAGAGAATCTCCAATACCATTCACGTTTATAATTAATAATTCTAATTACTTCTGATTAGCAAAAGGGAAGAAACCTTTTTCTACTTAATGAAAAGCTAGCTTGTGTGCCTGTCTCCATGAATGGGATCATCACAAATCTGAGCCTCAGATTTGGTTCAGTAAAAAATTCGAAAAACTCTGAGATTGGTTGGTTCCTTACAGTTTAGAATCATAAAAACAGTCTCATTCAGTATTAGGTAAGGGCATAGTTCGTATTTGGGCTAAAATAATTAGTATTTTATCAAATAAATGAGTTCATATTAGATTCAATTATTCAACAGGTGGAATTATAGACTCGTTTATGAGCGAGCTAGCACGACTAACACATTTAAATCATTTGGTTCAAAATGATACGGTTTGACTCGACACGTATAAATGAACGGTTTGACATTGACCCGACGCTATCTGTATATTTGACCCGTTAAATTCATATGGTCAATTTTTACACCATGTTCAAAACTTTACATTTTCTCTTAACTAACAATAAATGGGTTACACTGATCCAACACGAACACAACCCGATTATTAACTGGTTTGAGTTTCTCAATCTGAACACGAACTTGACATAAACTCGGCATAAACCCTGATTAAGTTGAATCCAAAACTACTTAAATTTGTGTCCTATGACGAGTCTTGACCCAAATTGTCAACCTAGTATTAGGTAACAGCCATAACATGCTGTCACTGATGATGATCAAATCCAGGAGAGAGAAATTAAGCTTTAGACTAATTCAAAAAATAAAAAAATAAAAATAATTAGTGAATAATTTAACAGGTTAATCTGATCTGAATCTCACTTTACACTAACCAACATTCTTCAAAATTTAATTTATTAATTAAACCCCATAAGAGGGATCTTCCTCTTTGTGAGAGGATCTCCAAAGAAAGATCTCCAAAATGAACCACAGATTACCAAAGAGGAAGAAAAAGGGAGTTTCAAGCATATGATTCTTCACTGAGTGGAATGTAGAGTCAGCTTCAACTACAAGTTTCTTTCTTTTTTAGGTCAAATCCAGTCAAGCAACCAGTTCTAAGTTTTACTGTATAAACCATCTTAGTACCTAAACAGTGTAGAATTCATTTCCAAATTCAGTGATTTGTGATTAGCATTCAATTACTTAAGTCAATCACTTCAACAAAATGTCATGGTGAGAATTTCACGATGACGGGAGTCTCGTGCACTGGACTACTAACTTTGATGAGTAGAACAAGAACATTTCGAATAATGGGTTCGCGTCATTTGACTAGATTTCACGCGATAAAACACATTGTCCAGAAACATGAATACACGATAACAACACACGAATAAAAGTAAATCAAAAATAGCTTGAAGATCCTCCTGTTCATTTGCAGTTTAGAGCATATATGCAGAATTTGACAGATAGCAGATGCTTCTTTGCGTCAAGGAATATAAATGAATTGAGTCTTTTGCCTAAAACATGTTAAGCTTTGAACATATGATTGTAGATGCTTATCTTGTCCATGAATATCATAGACTTTATTACATTCCCCATGCAAGCATGTTTACTGGTGCACCTTATCTCATAGCAACTGTCTTAAGGAATCAAAATAATGGGTCTTGTCAAGACTCAGAGAGTGTCAACTTTGCAGCTTTCTCTGCAAACCCATTTTCTTGCTCTCAAGCCTTTGGCAACAAACACACCCCAAATCCATGCCCAACTTGTCAATTTGAGTTTTGAGACTCATAGACTCAGTTTCAATCTGGAATTCCAAGTAAAATACAAGATTGTCCCCTTCAAGTTCAAAGATGACTATGGACTAATCAAGTTCTGAATAGCATATTTACATGAAACTGTGAAAAAGAAGCACAACAAGAGCTATTTTTTTCTAGTGAACTGAAAGTAGACAATATTGGCATAGGAGAAACCAAATGAGAACTCAAAAACACTCTTATCTCATCCGCGATGGTAGTGCTGCGAGGACTGCATCTGAAAGGCCAAATTTTGAGATCCAATGAAGGACTCGTGAAATGATTTTTGTCCATATAAGTTCATCCCGTAAGAGGGAGACATGAACACATTTCCATGTGTTGCATTGAAAGCCGTGGTTGATCCACCATTTGGCTGATTCCAGCCGAAATGTGATCTGGTCATGGCACCAGAACTGAGCTGCTGAGAAAGCACCGAAGAATGGTCAGGCGAAGAAGGTGCTTTCTTCTCCGGCAAAGGTGTTCTCTTATCTGTGAGATTCACTGTTGTTATGTCATGGATGCTGGCTCTTCTCTTGTCTTTGCCACCGGAAAGCTGCCGGATAAAGTACTTTTGGGCATGACTAGCCACCTGAGTAGGTGTCCTAGTGACCACAAAATTGCGAGAGATGTTTCTCCAATCTCCCTTCCCATACTTTTTCAGACCCATCAGAAACAACCTGTTTATTTATACAAATCATCCAAAACCCACATCAGAAAATCAGTAAATGATCAATCTTTAGACACTAGAATTCAAGAATCATCACAAAACAAGTGTTCTCAAAATCAACTCTACAATAGCTTAGAGCACAAAACATGTATGAACAAGGCTTACTTATGCTCTTCTTCAGTCCATGGAACACCTTTCTTTCTGTCCTGATCAACAGGCCGGTTCGAGGAAGATCGCTTGCCTCCAAGCCCGTAGGATTGCTTGAATCCATCAAACCCGAGATTGCTCACCCAATCCAATGTAAACGGAGAGGTGCTGTATCCCGGAATTGGGATCAATCCAGCTTCTATATTGCTAACATCATCTTCTAATTCCTTATACTGCTTGATCACATCCCCAACAGTTTTTCCTGGTATCATAGCCGCCACTTTGTGCCATCGATCCGGAGTGTCCTTATCGTACACAGCAAGAGCATTCTCGAACATTTTGTTCTCTGCAACGGTCCATTTCGTGCTCTTGCTCTCCTCAAGAAGCCAATTCGAGCTCGAAAGATATGATCTTGGCGACAGAATTTCCATTTCCCACTTCATCACAATCCAAATTCACCACACACACACAGACAGAAACTATAGCAACATAGCAACTGATTCAAAGAAATTCACAATTCTTCTACTGATCTTGAACACCAGAGAAAGGGGAAAAAACAGAGGCTGAGATATGACGATCAAAATATCAGCGTTAAATCAAGGAGCATATTTGAAAAGAATCAGAATACCTTTTTTGTGCACAAGGCAATACCCCAGAGGAATCTAGAAAAGACCCACTTTTTTTTCCCTAAAAATCAAACTAAATCACCCAAATTGATTTACAATAAATAAAAATTAAAAAAAACCCTAGAAACCACCCACTAAGATATGATTATGAAGCCAGTGGAGTTTCCTGGGAAACAAACAGAACCAGACCATTTGCCCAGATGCCATTCTGAGACAAATGAACAGAACTTTTGTCTATAGAATATCAAAAAGAGGAAAGCTATAAGAGCTACCAAACACACCCTATCTCCACCTCCATAGCCCCACACCTCTCTCTTATATGGACTTACCCAATTCAGAAAACAAAAAGAGCTGTTCAAATGGACATACCCAATTGAGCAAACAGGGTATTGCTCTGGATTATCTGATAAATTTCAAATTTTGAGCAGTGAAAACATGGAGATGAACAGGAAAAAATATCTATTCTTTCCTCTTTTTCCAGCAAAGAAAATAGAAGAAAGAACGAAAGTACAATAGTAACAATCAAAGGAACAGGCAAAGAGAAAAACACAGGAAGCACAAAAGTGAGCTTAGCTAGCTTCAAGAAATGAATCTTAAGTTTTGCTAAAATCTTTGCAGACAAAGAGAAAAGCAGAGATTGAAGGTGGTGGGTTGTGATTGGAGGGTATGGGGTTTTTGTGTGGATACTGCAGCTGATGAATAGTTCCCTCTATTATATATATACACACAAAAGTTGAGACGACACTCTCTTTTTCCTTTTTATTTTCCTGAATTAAATTAATCAAAAAGCCCATTTTTACTATTTTTCTAATATTGAGGTCAAAGTCGGAACAGAATTGTCAATTCGTATTTACATTTATTTTTGTGTTGTTTTAAAATTTTACTATATATTAAATAACTTGCCACGACATCGTGACACGATAACACGTTTTAATAATCACATTTAAAATCACACAACCCGATCTGAGGCATTTATATAAAAAGATTGATATTGACTCTACACAACTTAATGTATCTGATCATACTGATTAATTAGTATTTACAGCCCACTCAAAATTCACACAAACTCAACAAGAAGATGATTTGGTAATTATATGAGTTAAGCTACTCAACTCAAACACGACACGAATTTGATTCTGATGAATTTATACGTAATTAAATTTGTCTCGTATCGCGGATCATGAGCTCGTATGGGCAAATTGCTAGCCCTGAATTGGGAGCTCACCTGTCTATCTCTAGTCGAAGCCTTCAATAGACTGAATTCAATTATCATTGATCGTGACCATCAGAATAGCATACTTTTTAGTTGTATTTAAGAGAAATGACACAGAATTACAGATGAGTCATTACAATCAGTCGATATCTCAAGTCTCACTCATAAACAATGTAAAATACGAAGAAAAAAAATATAGAATAATATGAACCCACATTCTAATCAAAACAAAGGAATTTAAATTGGTATTTGATTTATTAAATCTACATCTTTTAATGATCCTCTTAATCTTAGTGCTTATATTTCACCCGTGTTAATGTCTTCATTTTAGTTTTGGTTTAATATATTTCAATAGACGGCATAATTTTTTTACAATAAATGATCATTTGGTTACATATGTTTTTGTATTTATTGTTAAGATTAATTATTATTTTTATAACAGCTCGTGACTTACATGATCATTTATTAATATCGAGAAACATGAATTATACTCAAAATAATTAAGAGACGATCGACACTAAAAAAAAGTATCGACACTTCATACTTGTGCTAGTTTTATAAATGATTTATGTATAAATGTTGATTCTTTACAACAACACCACCAACAAAAAGTTAATGATTCATGATTGTCAATTATAAACAATTTGTTTTACCGCAAACTACAATTACGAAACATGTATGGTGCTACCATATTTTTACTAACTATTAATTATGTTACTAGAGAGACTAAACATGCATCCACCGTCTTCGTCAACATTTGAAATGTCAATGACCATTCGAAAAAGTGTACGAGAGAGAAACATATAAAAAACACACACACACAAATATGGCAACATGACTACAATGTGACCCTAGGACCCTATCTCCCATATCATTTTTTCATTACTCGAGATCCTCTATACATAAAAGACATTTTTTTAAGTACCTTGACTAAAATACCAATAAAAAAATTGATGTAGTTATTTGACTTCAAATCGAATACATGCATCAATGTGATTTTTAAAACATAAAAAATGATCGTAGTTAAAATTATTATAATTCATTTTTTTAAATCGGTTGTGCTACACAATAAGAGATAACTCTCTTTTTTAACTTCAAATCCTATCTCATACCGTTGATAAAATGATGTGTCAACAAATGAGACACGACCCATCATATATTTTTTTGGTGATTTGGTTCAATTATAACGCGCCACATGTACAATATATCTAATAAACTCGGCTTTTCGCACCAAAAATACATGGGAAAGAAATGATATACGTTAGGACAGTTATTTATTAAAATTAATTTTAAACTACAAATAATAAAATAATATAAATATTTACCACGTCATTTATACATTTAACGTTTACGAAGAAAAAAGAAATAGAGAAATGTTAAATGTCCCAAATTTTGTACAAAATGATATGGCAATCTATGTGGCGATTATTTTTTTCGTATTTTTGTACTCAAAAATTAATTTTAATGAATAACAACCCAACGTATATAATATCATCTTCCTCCCATTAATTTTTGGCGCAAAGCGCCCAATTTATTATACATACTGCGGCGCGTTGTGATTCGACTAAATCATCACTGCAATATTTGATGTGTCATACTTTATTTATTGACACATTATTTTGTATAACTATTTTTACGTAAAATTTTGTACAATTGCTAAAAAAAAAGTAAGGGAGAGAGCAACAAAATTAGGTGGACCCCACCACGGTTACAGTTACTACCAATAATTGCATGGGTTACGTTCTCGAGGAACTGGGTCCACACTTTGTAGTTGATTGTACACGTGTACTAATTTAATTGGATGAAATAGGCTACAAGCTCCATAATGGAGTCCAACAGTATATAGCTGCCAATGATTTGGATACACGATAGCATATTGAAGTTATAACTGATTCCAATCATATGATATCAGTTACACCTGATTCCAGCTCTCTTATGCCACAACATATAGCCAGCCAACCACCGTTTCTCACAACTCTCTTTTATTGCAAAACGTTGGTCAGTGGACTGTAGTTAGAGATGGATACCACATTCACGCTCTCTCCTGCGCGTAGACTCACCTTCATAGTCTCATGGCAAATGAGTAACAAACTCCCTTTATTCAATTTTTATTTGGACAAAGCTAAGTTGGTTTTTTATGATTGCAATAATTAATAGCTATAATATTATTTGTAATGATATTAAGGCTATGTTTACAATAGTTGTTAGTTGCTGACATTTGTAAGTAGATTAGCCCTTACATAACAATAAGAAAAACGAAGTAAATAATTATAGATTTACGACTCTCATTAATTCAAGTTGTAGACACAAGTCGATACTAAATGAATTTTAAATACATGTAAACATACAAAATATGTCACATCTTACATTTTTCTATGTCATAATTGTATGCAAATTTGAAATAAGTTTTATTTACATGCTTAACTTTACATAAATACTTAAATATTGTCCGAATTACTCATTCAAACTAATTTTACAAAATATATTAATAACCAAATGTTAACAAATTCATTAATCAAAAACACATAATTATAGTTAAAGTATGAATGATTAGAAGGACAAGAGTGTCAATCTATTTCAGAATTAGTATCTAAAAAATAATCACTAACTTTGAAATAAAAAACTCATTTATCTCATAATAAGTATCTCAATTTTCTTGCAAACTTTTTTTTCCCAAAACAAGTATATCTTATAGGAATTTAATTTTGCATAAATTTTCAATAGCATTTATGTATCAAATTAGTTTGTTCTCGATTATGTTATAGAACACGTTTAACTATTCATGTTGAAAAATAAAAACAAATTTCAAATTTGGAGGCAGAAGATATTTTCGAAAATGTGTATAGTAACCAATAAAGATAATTCATTGGGAGAGATTTTCACTAAGTTAGATGAAATACATATTAATTTTTCTCATACCCTTTATCAAGACACTTGTTTTAAAACAAGACAATTTTAGAGCAATGTGGTGGAGCGTGAGTTTGACGCGCAGGGATTTGGTTGACCACGGGCGTGGGCAAGCAACAGGGGTAAGCGGTCCCCTTGTGATGTGACCAACTGCTCCACTGCTTTTTGTCTTTGTCTTCTCCTCTCTTTTTCCACCCCATTGGCACTCTACACGTCTAGGGCCTCCCCTCCCTCCCAAGGGTCATTATTCACACCCATGTCCCATAAATTATCATTTTTATTTCCCATTCTACCCCTAATTTCTTTCCATATTTGGATACATACCAAGGGCTTTTCCGAAGTTTTGTTCCTCAAATCTCACCTCCATCCCTGGCTGCTAATGCTTGCCAGCTGTGGTCGTATGTATGGGGGATCTTCAAGTGGGCCTAACATAGGCCCATTACTGATTAATCAAAAGACTAATCATCTTTTAAGATGTGATGATGGGCCGTTATCTCTTTTTTTCTTAATTAACTTTTGGAAACAAATGACACATCGGCTTTTAACAGCTGGAGCTTCTCTATTTATCAAATTATTGATGCTGTCCTTTTCAACATCTTTATTAAATTGACCATAAATCTATAGCTTAGTTACCGACTTTGGTTATGGTTTTAGTATTTATTTTTATTTCAATTCACGAAAATGAGCTCAACCCATTTGAATATCTGTTCGCCTAGACATCAATCACATGAAATTGTTTTATGACTATAAGCTACTTATGTTCAAAAATTAGTTACAATTAAAACTCTTTCATTTATATGTGTATTTAGTAAAAATCGAAAACGATAACTTTTTCGATCTTGTATTGCATACTGAGTCACAATCATTAGATTTTGAAAACTTTAAATTTTGTTAACAATCCGTATGCACTTAAGCGAATATATTAGGAAATCCAAACCTTTTTGAAAGCATCTAATTTTGCTAGTAATGTAGTGGTGGAGAGGGATTTTAATAAAAATGCAATGAAATGATGGTTAGTGTGAGTGACTGTGTCATGTCTTGTTCACAAACCCAGGCCCCTACTTGGCCCCATCCTCTTTTATGCCCACCTTGAACCTCGCACCCCTACAAATTTAATGCCACTACGTGTCCTCAATTGACGTAATTGCCCCTCCCACCAAACCTACAGTAAATAAACCATGCACGTGTCTATTTCTCATGGAAAATATGTACAATCTCTTTAACTTTTTTTCTTTTCCGGAAAATTGAAATGAAATAAATTATTGGTGTCACCTGTACAATATGTATATATTTTTTTGAACTTCACCTCTCAAAGTAACGTGGCTCAGATTTGGAATACGATTTAGGCTATGTATCAAATTATCAAAGTAAGATCTATAGTGTTTTTTATTTTGGTATCTGTTGCTCTTCTGGTATAGATTTTACCAATGTTTTTGTATATATGTTCAGCATAGAAATATCTCCATATATTTATGGGAAATTGAAGAATATAAAGTAAGTTAACAATAAATAAAACAAAAGTAGATGGCTTCCTTGCTCCCTAAATCCAAATTGGAGGTCTCTCATTGGTCGCATGCGCCTGATATTGTCGAAAATATACCTAAATTAATCTGATTTATTTTTTCCCACTTTATTATTAAATTCAGTGACCAAGTTTTAAGACTGGTCATATGACTAAAAATAGTTCTTTTTGGGCATTGACCCTTTGATAGCTGAGAGGGGAGTTACCAAATAGAGGAAGATTGGGTATTGTTGTTGGAAATGATGGAGATTAAATAAAAATAAATTTATCTTACAGAACAATTAAATAGGAATTAAATGTAAAAATAAAGAGAAAAATATATATATTCAAACACAATTGTGATTCAAAGGTCAATAAGTAAAAATCACTTTATGTTTTAACATACATGCTTGTCTTAATAAATTTGTAAACAAAAAATTTGTTCAAATTCATTACTTTTTTTTATTGGTTCATAGCCTTTTTTCTCATATGGATCTATTATTTTAAAATATCATAAATAAATTAAATAGTATTCACGCTGCTCTATATATAATTGTTATATTTTGGGGGAAAACTATAAATTTTATCCAAAGAGACAAATAATTTTGGGTTATTGATAATGAGCAAAAAAAGTGGGGCAAGATGCCAAGCACTGAGAGCGAACAGCGCCCATTTGTTTCCATTAAAGGAAAGATTCTACGTAAAGTCAGAGACTAAGATAGCAACGTTGCTGATAAGTGTCCGCTGATAGATACTCATGTGGGTGCGTGAAAATTATAATAACACAGTCCTCAAATAAAACACAAAAAATCTTTACCAATTACAGTGCAAAATTACTATTTACTACATAAACAATACTTACTGATTTGGATTCAAATCTCTCGAAGTCGAAATTGTATTTCGACTCAAAATCCAACTAAATAAATTAGTTTTTTAATCTGACCGGATGAGTTCACATGAATTTGGTGTTTCTTAATTTGATATCACGTCTACGTGTCATTTACAATATATAACTAATCCAATTATTTACTCTCCCGTCCTAAATTAAAACAGAGTTGTAATTGAATATTAATAAAGTGAACATTTATTTTAAGATGATGATACCGTTTCTTAATAAAATAATTATTTTATAACATAAAAAGTATATCTATATGTAAGAGAGTGTAATGATTCATGTAAGAATAAATTAAGGTAAATAAGCCAATAATTATTTGGCTTAGGCTAAGTCACTATTGAGAGACCAATGAGATTATGACACCTCATTTAAAATGTTTGGATCCAGCGGGTCGTTCCGCTCCCACAAATTCATTTGGGTGGGTAACTGAGAATTTTAACGAGGTGTTACTCTCTCATTGGTTTGAGTTAGTCTAAATTAAAAAATTTGTTGGTTAAATTCTTTATTCTATATATATATATATTCATGAATATGTATGGCTAGCAAACTTAAGAGATGTTAACTTACATATAAAAATTCAATATTGATTCTTTTACGTTTTTTTGGGTGACAAAATGCAAAATCATTTTTGCAAGGTGGAAGCAATAGTCAATATTTTAGCATTGTATTTTGTTAGGACAGGTCTTTGTTAATTTGGTTTTATTTTCAGCCAAGTCTTTTGTGTCCTTGTCAACTTGCCAAGTAACAAATTGATTAAACCATTGACACAGAAGGCCCAATCTAATTTAAGAAAATTTATCAACACCTTGAGAGAAACTGGACCAATCTTCAGCTCACATGATCTTTTCAATTTTATCAATTTGAAAACCGGTGTAAAAAGTCTCCATACAAACACAAAAAATTATTTAATTTGTGTATATAAGAAAAATGAAACTAGTATCAGAAAATTGATTACAATCTTGAAATTTTCGGCTGTACGTATATGGATGATTACATGAGATATACACCACCCCGAAAAACAAAACAAAACAAAATTAAAAGAATAATCTTCGACCCTTATTCATGCATTAACAACTATATTATCGGATCTAGCTTTGCTAAAAAGAAACAAAATCTCTTTTCCTCCATTCTTCATCTACCATCTCATCATTTGGTTCTTTTTGACAAATTATATATTTTCTTGTTATATATGTGACATCTTCTTTAACACTTGGGAAGGTCAGCTGGTGGTGGTAGGAGGGATTGGTTCGGTCCTTTGCCGTTGTCCACAACAAATGCCATTTTTAGTCCCCATGTTGTGTGTATCTCCAAATGACAATGCATAAACCAAACACCTGTAACAACAAAAATGGTCACATTGTATAATATGTTTGATGACATACAAAAGTTGTACGCTCAAAACTACGTAATATGACAGTTTATTGGTCACGAAATATATGGTAGAAAAGTAATTAAAATGAGTAGTCATGCACCAGGATTGTCCACCCTGAATCTGATGGCGGTCCATCCACCGGAAGGAGCTCCAACCGTATTCCTCTCTACGGGATCAACAAGATTGAATTTCTTAGGATCCTTTTTCGGATCAAAGTTTCCGATGCCTCTTCCGACCACAAAGAAATTGAATCCATGAAGATGAATGGGATGGTTCTCGGCTGCGATCATTGCAGTGTCTTGCAGCACAACTTGCACCGTAGAATTGTAGGCCAGTCTGTAAAGCCTCGTCCCCTTCATGGTCCTCATGTTCGCCGGCTGCGTCCCCGTGTAATTGAACTTCACCGGCGGGTTCGCCGGAAAGTCGTCGGTGAAAACCCCACTAATGTTAAAGAAATGAGCCTGAAGCAGAGCCGTGGAGGGCATTTTAAACGTGACATTATTTATATCCGCCACCACTCGGATACCGTTAGCACAAGAAGCGCAAGGGCTGATCCCGAGCCCAACGGTAAAAAAAAGAGAGTGGTCAATTTTGATTGGGACTCGAGCCGGGTATTTTCTTGAGTTCAGGCTCCTGAGGGAGTCGGTGAAGTTGTTGGCCACTGCGGTGTCGTTCTGAGGCGGCGGGACGGGGAGGGGGGGGGGGGGGGGGGGGGGGGGGGGGGGGCAGGGGCCG
>JAYMTA010001185.1:0-21327 GCA_036897625.1 Pelargonium cotyledonis
TACAATCGTAAGAATCTGATTGAAGTACTGCAAATATTACAATGTAACTATCATAAATTAGTACTCAAAATAACTATGATTTCTATCCCAAAAAAAAAAAACTATGATAAATAAGTACTCAAAATAAGTGACCAACTCCAACAAAAGCAATCTAGTGAAGGTTTTTAAGGTAGTAAGACAGCATTCAAGATCATAGCATAAAAATATATTCATCTTTATGAATGAAAATGAAGCAGCAACATATGAATCTTGCATGAGCCTTGGTCCAAATAGAGTGATGACTGGAAACTAATATTCACCGGGGAAATAAAAGTAAACATCATCCTTTAGTCTTTTACTACTGTCAAATAAGCTTATATAAATGCTGAATTAAGCAGATTGTTGTTTCAAAAGATAATAAATAAACTAAAACTAAAAAATAAAAACAAAGAGGAGGAAGAGAACTGGTCATACCTTGGTCCAAATAGAGCGGTCATTAGCCAAAGATGTATCAATTAATTGCTGTAGTGCACTACGCTTACTAGCTGAAGTGCTTTCATCAATTCCATTACCAATCTACATACAAATGAAGGGAAATTCCAAGAATTTTAATGACATCTCATAATTAACTTGTCTTCATTACAATAAAAAAAACTTTGATGAGAAAGAACTCACCATGTGAAGAATTTGAGGGATGCTAGGCGTGGAGTCAGACATAGAGTTAACCTTTACAGCTGTAGGTTTCAAGTGATCAAGGTCTAAGTTAGAAGAAGCTTCATTATCATGTCCAACGCCTTCGGCATCCCCTCCATGGTCAGAGCCCATCAGACCATTATTTTCTAAGTGTGAGGTAGACAAAGCCTCCAAGTTTACACTACTGTCCACATTATCAAATCGGCTAGCCCAAGATCCCTCATTTTGACCTGTGGAACTGACAACCATGTAAGCCAAATCCTTACTTCTGGAATTATTATGAACATCAGTTTTCGGTCCACTCTCAAAATTTGGATAATAACTTTCCCGACTTTCATCAGATACTCCTTGGCCAAAATTTCCAGTCATTAGACTTGATTCCTGAGTAGAACTCCACTTCCTGCCGCCATCACTGTCGATGGAACCAGAAGAATATCTTCCAAAGTAATGACTCTTCTTTGGCATGCCAATGTATCCATCCTCAGAAGATGTTCCCACAACATCAGATGGATCATAAGAGGATCTGGTACGCTGTCGCTCTTTCTTGCTCTGCAAAAAGTTCATTAGGTCCACTTCTATGCGAGGAGTATACTGCTTAAGGGCTCGTCTCAATGAATTTTGTTCTTCAACTGACAAACTAAGAATAAAATTCAGGACTGCTGTTGAATCAAAGTGGGAGAAAACAGATATTATGCATGTAATAGCTGCTTCCTTGAGCTTAGTATTTTTATCGTAGACCAAAGGTTTCAATTTGGCAAGCCATAACTTCAGGATTCCACTATTACTGTAGCCTTCAGAATTCATTGAATGCTTATTAAACGAACTGATAGCATACTCAATCACTGCCAATTTAGCCTTTGGTGATCGCTGTTCATCCAGTGACCTGAGCAAAGCAGGTAGAAGAGTGTCTACGCTATAAGTTTTGCTAACAATTTCCAAAGTCGCGGAGCAAGGTTGCCTAACTAGCTCTTTGGGATCAATTAATCGGGAGAAAACGTGAGGTAAGATTCTCTCCATATAACCCTCAAATGGTTTTCGGCAAGATGGAATGATATCAGCCAGAGTTGAAAGAGCCGCCTGTGCAACTTTATGGTGAGGGTCATCCAAGTGCTGGAAAAACAGCTTCATTACCTTCTCAAAATTCTGGATTACTTCTTGAATACCTTTTGGGCCTTGTAGCGGCAATGAGCGAAGATAATTGAAAGCAGCAACTCTTGCAGACCAATCAGAATTTGAACTCAGCCCCTCACTTAGAGCTTCATTAAGAGAAGACGGACCCTCTACACAGCTCGACATCTCCCCAAGCGACAGCTGGCTATCATCAAAACTCCTCCTCCTAGTTGCAGACATCCGACCAGATGCATGCTTCTTTAACAGCGGCTTCTGGAAGTTTGGAACATAGCTACTATGTGAGTCCCTTGGATTTCCATCCTTGTAAAGTGAATCCAGATACTGCCTATCATTGTGTGAATTCATAAAACGCCTGGAGTCTCTAACGTCAATGTTTTCTTCAGCAGACTTTCTAGTTGTGTACGATGAATGAGTGGACAAATGCTCAGATGCAACATTACTGCGATAGGATAATCTACTAGAATCTTTGGAAGCTTGAATTTGAGAGATAATATCGGATAAAACCAAGCCACCATTGCGGCCACTACCTTTGTTGGTATTTGAGGTAGTTGAATCTAACATTCTAGAATTTGTGAGATGATTTGACGCCGGCACAACAGCAGGGAACGGTGGATCACGAGATGATGGAGGGTCAACTCCTGCACTAGGATCAATAAGAGAATAATTATGCAGCTCATAAACTATTCAAGATTATTTAGTTCACTCAAACTGATTCATCACAATTCTAACAAATTACTTCATATACTAAATAAATCATTCAATACCTAGATCCAAACTAGATGATCGGAGAGCAGAGGGATTCTGTTTATCAGATATATCCAAACCCCTAAGCATGCTTTCAATTGCAGTGACCTTCTGCTTGCTTGCATGTAACACACTTTCAAGACTTCGCTCAGTCGTCCCTTTCGCAATTTGCTTTGAATGTGACAGATGGAGTCCAGCAGATAGAGATGTTCCTGAGGATGCACTTGAGCTCCTATCCATTGCAACGATAGCAGAAGTTCCATATCCAGGTAGACTCAAATGTGCAGATGTCTGAGAGCTAAATGACATTTGTGCACTTCTATCACGGACTGAAGGAGAAGCATGCCTCCTATGCATGCCCCCATCTTCTTCATTTATTAACTACACATAAAATTGTCATTTAGGTCCATGATTTACAAATGAAATTAAGTAGACATCATATTCTGCAACTGAGAAACACGTACCCTTTGAATTACAGGATCAAAGCATTGAAATAAGCGCCGTGATCTTTCTGGCCATGTTTTTGCAAACATCCTATAGCACATTCTGGCAGTAGATCGTACCTGCAAGTTTAAGCTTTATTAAGAACATCTGGCATATAACAAGTGGTCTTGAGAAAAGTAATATCCTTAACTAAGCTCTTGCATTCCCATTCTGTATGCATGCACAGATATATGTAATGAACATTGACATGCATGTCAAACCTGATAGACAGATCACTCACACATCCCCACACAAGACAAAAGAATATTGACATCACAAATACCTCACTCATTGCATCTGCAACACAACACTTAATTAAATCTTCGTAAAGATCAGCTGAGCGCTGTATTTCTGGTGCATCAGCCCAATATTCTAGTATCAACAAGGCATACTCACAACACCTGCAATGCAAGAGGAAAAAGAATAAGCCATAAATAACAATAACCACAGCAAGTAATATTCCAAAGTAGAAGGGCCAGAACCAGACCTTGCACGAAGTATTGCATTTCGGTCATTCTTTGCACTATCAGCTATGCGAGGAAGCACACGGGCAACTTTGCAGTTGCGCAACATCTGAAAAAACAGGATTGAAAAGGTAAAACAAGTGTACTCAAAGAAATATGAACAAATAATAATAATAATAAGTAGAGAAAATAAGAGTATCATAAGTGTTTACCGTTTTTATGCAGTTATCTGCAGATTCTGCAATTACAAGTACAGTAATCACAACAAGCTTGAAAAGAGCCTGAATATGAAAATGAAATCATAGAATAATTTAAGGTTCTATTATATGAAAATAATGAGATTGCAAATGGTAGCAAGAAGTTCAACTTACAGGAATGAGCATCTCAGCACACGCCTCAAAATCTCCCAAGAGATCCTTTGATAAAAAGCATAATAGATGGCAAGCCTGAAATTCAACAAGTCAACTTAACTATAATTATGTTGTGAACTTTGCTATCACTTACATTTTCGACACCTAGTCTCCTAATGCCCCCTTCCTTCCAAATAATCTGACTACAACTACAAAAATAGAAAGCATGTCTTGGTTTGCAATTGCCTTTTTTTCTTATCTTGTACTTCTTTGAATTCACTATTACAATATTATCGAAAAAATTGAACTCCTAATGAAAAGTTTCCAGCACGACTCTGAAGAGATTATAAATCAATTGTTCTACCTATGTGTTCCTGCTAGGTAACTATTCTTCTTTTACTTTTATTTAATGCTTCAGAAAATTGACAGGGCACCATTGTATGAGAAATAAACTGACATAAGATTCAATAACGGTAAATTTACAAATAAAATGTCATCCACGTCTTCCTAAATCACTGTTCCAGAAAAGGGGAATCAGAAATATCTCAAGTTTATGCTGAACTACAGCTGTCTGAACAAGTCCAAAAATACATCATTCCACGAGCATTAGTTCCTAATACAGAAAATTCAGATAAACAAGTCTAGAAAATGGGAAACATATATCAATTAAGCAACTAAAATTACAATAAACTTAATTGTCATCCATCCAGCCACTTTTCATGTAGCATTAATGCAAACAACTAGTTGAAAAACCATTGTAGGAGGGTGCAGATTAAGCATCACAGTATTAAAAGAATAGGGCATAATCAAAAAGTAGGAACTAGGAATCAGTCTAAAAAGCTTTACAGGAAATGTGAAGATCCAGATTAGAAGTGGGGTGAAAATGATATGATACCTGTTTCACTATACTAGACCTCCGATCAGATAATTGTACGGTAAGTGGGCCAACAAGTTGCTTCAAAAGTCCCCGGAAACACGGGTAGTCGACAGCACCTAATTGCAAGAAATTAATGGCAATAGATGAATTTGATGAGAAGTTTAGACAAAATATCACACTAGTTTAAGAATAATCAAACATAGAGACAGAAGAGGGGCAAACCTCCGTACACAAGGCCTTCAACTCTCTGCATGGCAGCAATACGTACAGACCAGTCTTTTTCTGGAACAAGTGTGGAAGCGATCTTCTCAAATTCCCTTATTAGCTCTTTTTCAGAGTACACTTTGATTGGGTCAACAGGTTTCTCAGTGACATCACTATCTCCTGTATGGCAGAGAAGATAAAAGCAAGGAAGCACTAATTAATGCTTCAACACAGAATGTATACTTTATAGTTATAAGTGATCAATAAAGAACTTCAGTAATTTATGTCTGCAACGTCCATGCAACTAATTTCCTTTTAATTGACACCAAGCAGATACAGAGGATGGTGACTAGAAAAGGCTAGACAATTCAATACTAAACAGTATACTTCACTTTAAAATGTATATACTAGTACGCAACATGAACTTTAAGATAATGTTCCAAGTCTAGAGTGAAGGAACTACCTATCATAGACAGAGAGATAGCCTTTTGCATACAATTTCATCTTAGAATTTTGACTTAAGTATTGATCATATGAAATTAACATTTCATACATAGAATTGCTCTAAACAATCCACTGTAACATATCAGACTAACCGCCAAACAGAGACGATTCCCGTGAAGAAGTCTTGGCCTTTGGACTACTTTTCTTGCTGTTATGACTCACGGGCTTCATCTCGCCAGTTGTAAAATTACTAGAATGTCCATCTGAAGTACGAATTTGTGGTTCAATTTTCTCTAATCTGGCATTAATATCTTTAACCTGCCATGTAAATGTTCTGTATTAGAAACAATCACATCAAAAGAGTATTAATGTCCTGCTGGTTTTTTGGACTTGAGAGAACACTAATCATTTAGATAAACTCATAATGCAAATGAAGTCATGCATTGTAGCTACAACTGAATTCTCAGCAAGATACACACCATATATGAAGGAAGATTATGACGATGAAGTTCATCGCGGAACTGAGGTCCTGTCTGTGTATACATTTCCTGGAAAGGTAATAACCAATCAGTTAAGAGGTCCGCTCCCCAAATAAGAAAATTTGAATGAGATAAACACAAAATCTCTAGAACAGTTTAAACAAAGCTGGAGCACAGATGAGACATGCAAATCTAGGTGTATGCACAATGTCAGTGCCACTGTAGCATAATTGATAGAAAATTGAAGAACCATTCAAAATAATACTCCTATTTGAGTAGGATTTTTGTCCCAAAATAAGTGACTTGTTTCTTTTTTAGGAAGTTAGTTATGCATGAATTGTCAATAATGTCCATATGATAAGTTAGTTAGTATCCCTTAAATTTGTTAGAAGTTAGAACACATGTCTATGGGGATGAATGAGTAAATATACAACAATAACTAACTTCTTATTTTTTTTCTCAAAATATAAAGGAAAGACGCCTATTTTGGGACGGAGGGAGCAGCATTTAAATGTTGTCCACTAATACAGCAGATTGTAGCTCATCAAGATATCTGAAAAAATTATTACTAGGAGAATGAAAACAAAAATCGCATCTAGAGTCTAGAGAAATATCACTCTTGGAAAATGGAAAAAGCATCAAACTCTAATAAAAAGTATGTTTCTGGAGCTGTTATCTTCAATGATATTTCGCATAAGATGAAAGTATTATTCACAAGAATATAGGGTGACAAATTGAATATGATCATATAACTCCACCGTAGTAGTTCCATAAAGTTACTTAAGTTGAAGTCCTCCAAAGGATATTCTTTTCAGAGTATAATATCAACTGTAATGAGGGTAGCATTAACATTTGTTTAAGCTGAAAAGAAATTCTTAAGAATATAGAATAAAATATAAATATCTTCAAAAGTTGAAGCCTATAAGTTCCATTGAATATAAGATATTAACTTAAAATTTAAGACCAATAAGGACAACTATCAAATTCTTTAAAGAGAAAAATAAATAATTACAATTTTAAATACAAATTAATTTCCGTTGAAGCAGAAAAGAGAATTACCCGAAGCAAAAAATGACAAATTGAATATCCCAAAATATCAAACTAGTATTAATACAAATATGATGAAGAAGCTAATGTGTAAAAAAAACAATAATATCCATAATATGGTGTCAGTTACCTCGATGCACAATATAGATGCTTCCCTTACACTATGGTTTGGATCATTTAACAATTGCAAAATCTGTCATCAAAAGATATTTATAATAATTAAAAAAAGTTAAAATATTATCTTATTCAATCAAGAAAAAAAAATTAATTAATTTAAAAAGCATGGCCAAGTGAATGAAAATACAGGAGGAAGAATAGCCCGTTGAAGAGGAAGTTCGGTAGCTGAAAAAAGACTGATTGCTGACGTAACAGTTCGTGCAAACTCTTCTCGAACTCGCCAACTTTTGTGTGTCCAGGCATAAGACCCAGCTCTTTCAACAATGATTGTTGGAGAAGAAACCTGAAGCACAAACATAATTTTTTTAGTTTCAGTCCTAAATTCCTAATTGACTACCTTTCTTTGCATAATCCAGAACCGAAATAATGCCTTGATTCCATCTACTATAAAAATTCTGGACAAACTATTACTTCCAATTTGCACCTTAAAGTAAAGCAACCAACTAATCACATTAAGACAAAAGAAAGTTGGAAGATAAGGTGACAACTAAAGCAAGTGTAACAATATGATGGAAAATGCCACAAGAAAACTCAAAAGTAAATATAGAATCTACTACAAAAGGCTCACACCCTATGTGTTTGGCAAGGAAAACCGCAAGCATGTCTACAAATAATGATTCAAACTTCTAACTACGAAGTTTATCAATAAATTGATTGTCATACCTAACTCATGAATGACCAAATAGGCAATCACGGTAATATATTTTTTCGAACACAGTAGCATTTCCATCAAACTTAGAGAGAGTGATCCACTAATGGGAAAACATGCAACATTCACCAGAAATCTCAACGCTGTCAACTTAGACTCAAAATGCACAAAAATTTAAGATTAAAATCGCAAAATTAACCACATCCCTTAAAAACCAGAATGTGAACAGCAAATATTGGATTGATTGAACAGCTACTAATAAAAATTGAACAAAATTCATAGCCAAAAGTAAGCAACCAAACTAATCTAAAATGAGTTTCACTTCCGAACTAAAATTCCAACAACATGCGCCAAAAGTGTACCTCCATGAGTGTGAGCAAAAGCCGCCTCGCGGCGTCTCTAACAGGCTGCTTGCCATCGCCCAACCGCTCCACCACGGCGGGGACGAGCGCATTGAAATGCAACTTCAGATGCTCACCGGACAAAACAGCCGCGGAGGCCAGAGCCTGTAAAGCTCCCTGAGAAACTCTGAAGTTATTGTCCTTGAGGAGATCCATGCAGCAATCAACAAGTGAGGTCACTTCCGACGAACTCAGGCTCTTCCTGGAAGCTTCTAGAAGCTGGTGAAGCCTCTCCACACCGGCCATCCGCTCCTTAGTGTCCTTCGCTCGCGCCAACTCCAGTGCTTCCTCCATTGCTGCGATAGGGTTCCCGGCGATGGATCTGGCGCGGAACAGCTCAGATCTGGAGCTCGAAGCCGCGGATTCGTGGCGCAATTTGGAGGAAGACGAAGAGAGACTGAGGCTGAAAATTCAAAAATGCAGTGTTGAGAGCAGCGGAGATTCTGGAAATGGCGGTGATGGTGTTGCAGTGAGATTGAGAGAGTGATGATGGTGGTGATGGTGGTGATGGTGGTGAGAGAGAAGGAGGAGAGTAAAGCTAGAGAGAGAAAGAGATTGACGAGGAAGATGATGAAGCTATGTGGTTGGCTTTGGCTGGGTTTGGGGTGGGTGTTTGGAGGTAGAATTACACTAACCGCCTCGGGTTTCTTCGTAATTTACGGGGAGTGCCACTGTGTTGCCAAGTAGGCAACAACGGCACAGTAGTTTTCGACTTTTCAATTTTTTTTAACGGTAAATAAATCTTATAGTGCTATTTGTTTAAATACACTTTTATATATATTTATTGAAAAACTTTGCTTCTTCAGCGCTCTTTGCTCTTGATTTTTAGAGCGACGACAATCTCTTGTATTTCCATATACAATTTGTGGTCTCTCTCGTTAATGACAACGAGTTTTTGTTTTGATAACAAGTTAAGGTGTTGTTATAGTTTTTAAAGTAGTGGCGGAGTAGTTTGACGGTGAATTGTTTGGCGGGGTGTTCAAGGCAGCTAGAGGCGGTTGCATATAATGAGAAAGTGATGATTTGGTCAGAGTTATTGGATCAACTTTCGAGTTTGATGTTGAATCTGATTGGCATACCAGGTGGTGGCGAGGGGCAGCATGTAGAGTCATTCATGTGGTCGCCTTAAACTCTAAGTGTAGTAGTTCGTCGTCGTCAGTTGTTCGTGTTCTTCATATTAGAGGATGATAGTAGTGTCTTTAACTTTATTATTCAAGTTGAGAGAGAGGATTTCATTATTTCAGTTTGATAATTCATGATGGTTTAGTTATTGTGGCTCATGTCAAATTTTTTTTTTTTTTTTGCAGGTTGTTTTACGAACCTAATAGTTCACAAATTAGTTAGATACTCGGTCTCTTTATCATATTTGTCAAAGTTTGTTGGTCTTAAAACCTCTCAGGTTTAAAATTTTTTGTTATCGTTTGATTTGAAGAAAATAATAAAAAAAAATTGCGTTGAATACTGTAAAAAAATAAGAACATTTGAAAAAAATCCAAAAGAGATTGGATCAATGGCTGATTTGTTGAGCCTTTCGAGTGTTTTATTCTTTCGTGCTTAAATAAATCTTCCAACAACATCATCTAAAAAAATATTTTCTGTTTTTTTTCCTCTTATTTAACGTTGAACAAAATAATATAATATATTGAATTTTTTTAAGCAATATAATTTATTGATTCAAATATGTATTTAGGTAAACAAACCTCCAAGAAAATTGTTGATGACATTAACATTTTTTTATTCCACAATCCATCGATTTTATAATGAAATGTACACATTAATATTAATTTCCACATCAACCATTTTGTTGTTACATATTTGTAGGCTGGTGAGTCAAATGATGTGATAAAATTATTGAAACATGTTTGTTATGGTATTTAAAATATATATTTTGTATTTAATTAAGTACTTATATAAGATGTTTCAATTTTTAGTCTCAAAATTACTAATATGTGAATTTGTATGTGTCATTCAATTTAAATCCTCTATTATATTTCTTTTACGGAAATGATGGCATTGGATCCGCTTGAGTTTTGGAGGTACTTCCGCTCAATCTGTCAAGCGAACTCATGGACATGGCTTCAACGCAGATGTAAGTTGAAGTAGTAAGCGCTCCCTCGTAGTATCTTATCTGTCATTTATTGCTTGAATGACAAAGAAAATCCAAGACCATTTGAAGACCAGAGAGTCTACCCGTAGTAGTAGACATTTCATGATAGTCCACGCCTCCAATGAAGCTTAGAAGGCTCGCGGAGAATGACAAACTCATTTGAATAGCCATATCCAATGGTTACTCTGTTAATAACGTCTTATTTTAGATAGACAACAATATTTGATTTAAACATTGATAACAGCTACATTAATATATAAAAACAATATAACATAATTGTTCTTGTATGCGAAATTAACTGAGTCAAAGGAACGAATCACCGAATTATGAAAAACAAATTACCCATCTAAATTAGACTTGGTAATCAAAACTGTAATAATGTGTTTTTTTTTTTAAAAAACATTGTTACACAAAAAAATGAATATATAAATAAGTAATCAATCACTTCATCAAGAACACACACATATTTCTTTTTTTCTTTTTTTTTCTGTCCAAACACACATTCTGATTCTTCAAATTTCAACTCAGTAACTGTTCATGTTCATTCAAATTTGACAAAATGAACCTCATAAATTAAATTTTAATACAGATTCTCATGTACCTTCTAAGCATTTATTACATGATGATTTTGTTTGCAATTTTCACATAACAATGTCATTTATGTTTTATTTGTACATATCAAAAATGGCATAAAAGCCTCTCAAACATTAAAGGGAAAAAATGGTACATCACAATTATTTACCCAAAAGTTGCCCAATCAATTTATTATTTAATTTATGCGATCGATTGAAGAAATGGTAACACGAAAATTAAATTTGACTAATTTTCAAATCGAGTAATCCGATTAAAAACATTTTTACATTTTTACTCAACCAATCGCATTATTTACATATCGTAATTTATGAAATTGTTTCAATAAAACATTGACAAACGAATATAGTTTTGAACCAAAGTCATATAAATGATGATTAATCTATGAATTGGAAAATAACTCTTACCTAAAATTAAGATTATTAACAAAATGTTGGTTGATGGGTCATAAAAAAATTGTAGTGAAATGGGGATTTGGAGAAGATAAGTTTTATATGAACACTATTTAGTGACTGATAAACAACAATGTAGAAAAAGCCATACTTCATGACTAAGCCAATCCAACAACCCATTTTTGGTCACACAAAAATAAAATAAAAAGTAGGATAAAAAGTTGTCCACTTTATTAATTAAGACACTAATTATTAACTTAATCTATTTATATACTATTAACTATTGCTTTAAACCTTTACAGGTTGGCTGATTTGAAATGATGTTAGCAACAATGAGTCTTCAAGCATCTGTAAAAAGCCTCCTCTCACGTGGAGTGGAATTGACAGAATTATTTTTAAAATCGAACGAATTGGTTTAAATAATTTATCGAAAACTAAATAAAATTGTATACACGTAAAATAAATGTAGTTATGATTTCATGCACTGTGAAAACGATGACACGTTAATGAACCGTGTTATGTAGTTTAACACAGTCGGTTAGATTCGTTGGTTGTTGGCTTGAAAACGTTTAAGGATTACTTATGATTCATAAAATAATATACTTCATCCGTCTCATAATGAGTGTATTGTTTGTCTAAATTTGTTATCCTAAAATGAGTGTCTTGTTTCTATTTTTAGATTACTATATTATTGTTTTTTTCCATATTACTCTTATCACTTATACACATGAACAGATTTGCACATGAGTGTAGGTGAAAAAATGAAAGTAATATTAAAAACACAATAAATTATATAGTAATTCTTAATTTTTTGTAAAAAAATAAATAAAACAGGACATTGATTTTAAGACGGAAGAGTTTTTGAGGTGTCAATAACTTTGCACATCTCTCTATAAAAAAATGTGTTGCAACTCTTGTACTTACATATAATTAATGACTTGACATTCTCTTATTGAATTGAGTTTTTTATTTAAAATTATTGTCGTCATATATCGAAATTACGAGGAACTACTCCAACCCGAAACATCTTAAGAGGTTCAAACGACTTTAAATGTTTGACTCAATATGTATAGATTCTAGTTGACTTTATTAAGTCTTGATGAATAATAAGTTAATAAATATTTTATTCTCTATTTCTATTTTTGCACAAGACACAATCCATTTTGAAACTTGTGGGTGGTGAGACAATTCACTATGCTAAACCTAATTCTTTTTCAGTTCCAAACCAACAAAATTGGGGATGTGATCACCTTTATCACCACAAAGATGGATAAGAGAATTCTTTTGGCAACTTGGTGAACAAATAAGTCAAAAAAGCACCCCCAAAATAGTGTTAATGGTGAACCATCTTATCTCAAACCCTATCAAAGAGGTCAAGTATAAAACAAAAATTGTCTGTGCTATTTATCCGTTAAGTGGTGTGACGTAGAATTTAACAATTAATTTTATTTGTTTTTTATTAACGTGCCAGTTTGATCGTATTAAACGACTAACACAACAACATAATAGTTTATAAAATAACAATAATGGGCTTATGGTATATAGCATGGGCTTGATGTTTGATTTTAGGCCTTTGCCTTTTGAAACTCTGGGCTTTTCTCTATAAGACAATGGGCTTCTGCATGATAAGATGTGGAAGTCTTTCAAGCATAATAATTTTTATTTTATTTTAAGTAGAAATATAAAATGTTTTTTTTAATAAAAATAAAAGACCATTAATACAAGCTACTAATGTTATTTTTTTAGGTGTTAACCATGAGTTTTCTAAGAGGTCCCGAACTATTGGCGGTTTGACATCATTCAAGGCTTACTCATAATTAAAGCTCCTCACATCTCTCCATGAGTGTGTTGAATGGGAATCGAATGTAAATGCTCTTTCTACTCACGCATCTTATGTTGCCAACTGCATCACTATCCATAAGTAAGTACTACTGTTATTTGTTTATGAATAATGTTTAGATATTTTTTTCCAACTCAATGTTTAGACAGTGTAAATGACTTATTTCGATTGTTTGTTGACCACTTGTCTCATTCTTATTTGGACTTATTGCTTATACTTATAAGTTATAATTTATAATACTAACAAATAACAAGTAGTAAATAAAATGTCCCTATATCAACCCTTGGCAGTTAACAAAATAATAGTAATAAACAATATATTGAAAACTTTATCATATTACACAGGGTGCGTGAGTGGATAAAAAACAGTTGTGTTCGAATTCTGCTCAACACATCTTTGAAGAGAGGGATGAACTTTAATTTTGACTTACCATAGAATGAGAATTAACCTGAGTGTGATAAAACAACTTAAAATGTCAACTACGAGTTTGCAGACCCTCAGAAACCTTAAGGTTTAGACCGAAAAAATAGTATATTTCTCTATTAAAAATCGTTATTGTATACATGTGTATACATGGAATCCAATATCTTATGTAATTGGTGGTGCTTACCTGGAATCCAACGCTGGTACCTAATTGAGGTAATGTCAGATTGCAATTCCATACTCCAAAATGGCAATCATTTAAATTTTCAACATCCTCACCAATGTGGCAGTTTTTTAAGAATTAGTTCTTTAACATATCTACCGTGACTTCGAAAACGACTTGAACACGAGGCTTTAGTTGCAACATTCGAGTATTCCACCGCTCGACCATTGAGACTTTGTTTATTTAATCTTAGTTGTGAAATTTGAGCGGAGCGCTATCCCTTTCTACTATTGAAATTTTTGTTTTCGATTCTCTAAAGATACTTTCCAAACAAGTCGGTTAAAACAAGAGTAATGAAGGTGACTTTTGTGTATGTAATAACCTAATTTGTCGTATTTATTGTCTTATTTGACCTAAGTTCGGATCGATCAACATTTAATGTGATGATCGAATACCTTATGAATATTTAAATAAAAATGTGACATCGACACTATATAATTTTCAAGCCAAGTATGATAGAATCTTCTTTGAAAGCGTACACATCCTAAACTCATTCCCATGCACTTTTTCATATAGAGTCCTCAAAACTCAAACGAGAATTTGATAAATAAAATTTTTGGGCTTTAAATGTAAAACTGTAAATTGTTTTATGAATACCGCGAGTTCAAATATGAATTAACCAATCTTATTCATACTTTGCAATTCTCACACTACTGTTTTTCTTTTTATTGAAAATTTTCTATCTTCAACCAATAGGCCTAAAACCCGAAAAATATAAACAGAACAGACACACAAAATTCAACGTTTTTTCTTTCAAGGTAGAAAACCCAAAATTCGACTCAACTCGAAACTCATTTAGGTCAAGTTAAGATTCAACAAACCGACTAGATTCCAAAAATAGGAGATCCGGTTTTAGTATAAACGACATAAGTGACGCGCTAACCATGTCGGAAGAAGTAATGTAAAGGTCAAAGTTGCTTGCGCCAATTTTTTACCGACCAGAGAATAAAGTCAAAACCTTCGCAAGTGCACAAAAAAACCGTCCAATTTGTAAAAATCAAACCTTTCTCTGTCTATTCTCTCTCTATATATACTCCCAAAATTCCCAATCATCCCTTTATTTTTTCCTTTTCATTCCCATCTACATTTTTAGTTTTTCTTTTTTTTTTCTCCTCTCAAAATCTCAATCTCAATCGGTCAATTAGCAGAAGAAAATCACAGGTATTTTCGATCTCGAATCTGATTTCTTGTTTTTTGCGGAATTTACGATGCTGAGATTCGTTCGATTTCAGATCCGATCGGTTGTTTGGTGTAAATTGATGATCTAGGGTTTTGAATTTTGCGTGAATTTGGTTTGATTTTGTAGGGTTTGAGAAGGAATTGAAAGATGCTAGAGCAGTTACTGATCTTCACCAGAGGAGGATTGATCCTCTGGACATGCAAGGAGCTCGGGAACGCTCTGAGAGGATCGCCGATCGATACCTTGATCAGGTCTTGTCTCCTAGAGGAACGATCCGGTGCCGCGTCGTATAATTACGATGCGTCCGGTGCTTCGTACACTCTCAAATGGACCTTCCACAACGAGCTCGGTCTCGTTTTCGTGGCGGTTTATCAGCGGATTCTGCATCTGCTGTATGTGGACGATCTGCTGGCGATGGTGAAGCGCGAGTTCGCCGAGATTTACGATCCTAAGCGCACGGTTTATGATGATTTTGATGGAACTTTTAAGCAGCTGAGAATGGAGGCTGAGGCTAGGGCTGAGGAGTTGAAGAAGATGAAGCAGGTGGGCAAGAATGTGAACAATGGCAATATTGGTAATAACAGGAAGCAAGGAGGGCAGATTCAGAAGGCCGGGTTTGATGGAGGTAATAAAAAAAAGAGTGGTGATGACGGCGAGGATGGCAAGAAAGCTAATGGGTATAAGTTGGAGAATGGTCACTCTAATGGCAATCATGTCGGGATGGAGGACTCCAAGGTGAGTAGTGTTGTTAATGGTAAAGAGAATGAGAGTTCAAATATTGAAGCTTTTGATGTAAGTAAGCTTCAGAAGCGTAGACCATCGAAAGTTGGGAAGAAGGCGAATACTGTTAGCAGTAAGGTTTCTAGGGAGGAGCCTAAGAAACCAACAAAACAGGATAGGAAATGGGTTGAGGATAAGCCCGAGGAAAAGAAGTTGGATTTCTCGGATCAGGCGGGAAAGAATGAGAGTGAGAAGATAGAAGTTGTGGCAGCAGATCAAGGTGAAAGTATGATGGACCAAGAAGAGGGTTTTAGTAGTGACAGTGAGTCTGAAGATGATGAGGAGGTGGGGAACAACAGCAAACCCGATGCCAAAAAGAAGGGGTGGTTTTCATCAATGTTCCAGAGGTATATATTTGTTTTTGCATCATTCTTACATACAATTGTTAAGTAATGTTTAATATTCACACTTAGTTGTTGAGAAAATCATCATAAAACTATTAGACTAATATCATCGTTCTTACATACAATTGCAATTTCATTTTCACCTCACCTCACCTCAATATTGTGTTAGTTTTATTGTCCCAAAATTGCCTAAATCGAGCCTTTGGCCCATTAGATTTTTCTTTGTGAAACTATTAGACCACACTATATGCATGCTTAAGCCTTAAATGCATTCATAGTTTCAGAATCTTGGTTAAAAAGACTGTGTAGGCAAATAATTTCCTGATCCCAAGTTATCAGTCTAATGCCCTGAGTTCGGATATTCTCCTCATTATGAATGGCATTATGTTTGCAACTATATTGCATTGCTATTTCTGGTTTTGATGATGTTATTAAGTACTTAAACTGTTCCTCGTGCACATTGGTGTGCTCAGTATTGCAGGGAAAGCTAATTTGGATAAGGGTGACCTGGAGCCAGCACTGAAAGCTCTGAAGGATAGGCTCATGACCAAGAATGTGGTATGCTTTTTTATCTGCTACCTTCTTCTTGGAGATTTAATTGCATCAGTTACCTTCATTCTTATCATGGTAATGAAAGTTTCATTTTTGTCATAATTACAGGCTGAGGAGATAGCTGAAAAGCTTTGCGAATCAGTAGCTGCTAGCCTTGAAGGTAAAAAGCTGGCCTCCTTCACAAGGGTGTCCTCAACAGTGCAGGTTCGTATTTTTCGTGATTTTTTAAAAAGTGAATGTCAATTCATCTTTTGTTCTCGCAGTCGCATGTGACAGTATTAATAACTTTTGGATAATACAATGACTGCAGGCAGCAATGGAAGAAGCTATTGTCCGTATATTAACTCCAAGACGCTCCATCGACATACTGAGGGATGTGCAAGCCAGCAAGGAGCAAGGGAAGCCATATGTTATTGTTTTTGTTGGTGTCAATGGAGTTGGAAAATCTACCAATTTAGCTAAGGTTAGCCAAAGGCCATTCCGTTCTCTATAAGTTGGTTTCCTAGTACAAGGCTTGGTTTTTTATCATACAAGTTACCGTCAAATTGCAGGTTGCCTACTGGCTTTTGCAGCATAAGATCGACGTCATGATGGCTGCATGCGATACGTTCCGTTCAGGAGCTGTTGAGCAGCTGCGTACTCATGCACGTAGGCTTCAGGTATGACATCCACAATACATTTATAAGTTCCTTTGGCCTTCATTTGGGTGAGATCTTTAAATGAATGCTCGAATGTGGGGTCTGACATTGTTATTTTGTTACTACCTTTTGCAGATCCCTATATTTGAGAAAGGGTATGAAAGAGATGCTGCATTTGTTGCGAAGGAAGCAATCCAGGAGGCCTCTCGTAATGGTTCTGATGTTGTTCTTGTTGACACGGCTGGTCGAATGCAGGTATTGGAATAATTATATCTTTTCAGATAGGTTGAGATCGTCATATGTTGTTTAAGCCATCCAAACATTGGATTTGGCTAAAGTCCAGAATCTTAAATCAAATCCAAGAATCCAAATGGACCATAAAAAAATTGTGGATGAACCAATAACTGCAACATTTTCAACATAAGATGCACATATATGAACTATAGGTCTTGTACTTGTGATTAAGGCTATAGCCTTTAGCTCTACCTACATTCTGATGTGAATTGTACAAATATGGACTATGCTTTGCAGGATAATGAACCATTAATGAGGGCACTGTCAAAGCTCATCAATCTAAACAATCCAGATCTGGTCTTGTTTGTTGGGGAGGCACTGGTTGGAAACGACGCTGTTGATCAGCTATCCAAATTCAATCAGGTTTGTTTTCCTTTTCACATGCATCTGTTCTGTCTCGCTCTTACTCTTGAATGTGTGTGCGTGCGTGTGGGTGTATCATTGTTCTTGAAGACTTGGTTAATTGAGCAACACCTTATTTCCCTTGCAGAAATTGGCTGACCTCTCAACTTCACCTAATCCTCGTCTAATTGATGGCATTTTGCTCACTAAGTTTGACACCATCGATGACAAGGTAGTAGTCAAACCCATTATAGATTGCACTTAATATCAAAACTTTGATTACTTTCAATTAACATTCGACTTATAATAGAGTTGGCAATTCGGGTTCTGACCCAACTCACATTTATTTCCCTCCAAACCCGAAATGTGGGTCGGGCTTTGTGTGCTTACAAGTTCGGGTTCAAATTGCCAGCTCTAACGTAAAACATGAACTGATGGGTGTGCTGTTGTAGGTTGGAGCGGCGTTGTCTATGGTTTATATCTCCGGAGCACCAGTCATGTTCGTGGGCTGTGGACAGTCATATACCGACCTCAAGAAACTTAACGTTAAATCCATCGTGAAGACTCTCCTTCAGTGATTTTCCTATGCTTATGCCTCCTTTCCTTGAATGTTATTTTCGTTGCCGAAACTTTGGTTTTCTCCTGTTGCCGAACTTTGGTTTTCTGTTGCTCAACTTTTGATACTCTCAATCTTTACATTTGTACTTGAGGTTTATCCATTTCTAGCTTCATATTGAACTCTCTGACTCTTTTTGGATGTGTTTGCTTAGAATATTGGTTGATGTGTGTGTGTGTGTGTGTGTGTGTGAACATACTACATCTGGCAATTCAGGAATTCAAATCGAGCTTTTTCGGGTTTGGGATGGCAGTTACAAGTTTCTCAAAACAGGCAGGTTTTAAGCGTAAAATGTGCGAGTTAGCCTGTCCTGGGGCAAACAACTTCGGTCATGACTAGCAACACAAAACAAACATGTAAAAGCTTACACATATAAAACGGGTTAATATCAATATGTTTATTTAAACATGATGGGCGATATAGGTTGATACATTTAACAAGATGCGAAACTTCTAACACGATATAAGCATGAATTGCTGTCTCTAGTCTAACCCAACCCGAAAGTTGCCTACAAAATTTAGATTGGGTTTTGGGTTTCGGGTGCCCACGGGATCGGACCCAAATCCATGAACCAACCACTAAACTCGTATATGAACCTAATCGATGAGTACCACCACCTGCTCATATAGTTAATTTCATGCATATCTCCATTGGAAGAGCTTGAATTTGATAATCACAACAGCTTTCATGGCAGATCTATCAGCCATATTTCCTAAAAAGCCCCCTCGTGATCCTCCTCATAAGATTACTCTTTTCTCCAAAATAAAAGGGTATCAGTGTCATTGTAAGAGTCTTCATAAATCACAATCCTTGCTGAACCAAAGTCCTTGCCACGTGGCACTCCCCAACGAACCATATTGGCTTATATATAAACCAATAATAACCTGGCGAACCTAAAACCCTGAGGTTCCTGAACCATGGCTTGCTCTAAGACTTTCGTTCAATTTCTGTTCCTCTTTTTTGTGCTATTTACCATTTCAGATGCAACAGATTTTCTGGTTGGAGGCCAAGAAAATGCATGGAAAATTCCATCTTCTCTCTTTGAGTTCAATACTTGGGCTGGAAATAATCGGTTCTATGTTAACGACACAATCAGTAAGTTTCTCTCTCATTTTGCACGATAGAACTGTAACGATAATTTAACACGTTTGACGACATGTTTCACATGATTTTACAATTATAGTCTTATGCTTAGGCACGCGTGTTTTGCTTTTCTTCGCATGGAATCAGAAGTTGCATATGTATTTGAACGCACATGCAAAACGATATCACTTAACGTATAAATTAGGCTTTGTTGATACGAACATCATTGAGTAGTTAATGCAATCCTACCGTAATTAAATAATTACAGTTCAACCTAAGACAAAAAAAGACGTGTGAGGAGCTCGCACATAAAATCTATATACGACCTTCAACTATATCGGTTTAACTACAAATACCTTGCGGGTCAAGTCACACTACTTAGACACCGCAATCTCTCGAGTTCGAGCCATTGTGTGGACATGTTGGCATTCGATGAGATTAAATGAGGTAGGGGTAGAGATATATAGAACCGACAATTTGAATCCGAATCTGTGAACATCCGAGATCCAACACCTTGTTGTTAAACCTTTTAATTTCATGTCCTGTTACAACAGGAATCGCAAAGTATAATTGTAATTAAATATCATTTTGATCACAGGTTTCAAATATGATGGCAACGTTGATTCAGTATTGGTTGTGACTGAAGAGGATTATGAGAAATGCAACACTAGTAAACCGGTTCATGAGTACAGAGACGGAGACACCAACATTGAGCTGGACCGGTCCGGTCCATTTTACTTCATAAGTGGAGCTCAAGGTCACTGCCAACATGGCCAAAAACTCGTTGTTGTGGTCATTTCTCCAAACCATTGGCTCAAACAGCCTGACTCCACAAGCTCACCGGCTCAACCGGCGGATGCGGTGTCTCCGGCGCTTGCTCCGGCCAAGAACGGTGGCCATCGCTTGAAATTAGGGTTTGTGGTTAGTGTTATTGCACTAGGGCTTGTTGGGTTGATAGAAATGTGATAGTGAACTACTTAGTTTTTATTTTATTTTTTTATAAGTTAGGGTTTGTTTTTGGATATTGATTTTGAGACTTTATTTTGTACGTGTATTTGTGCATTTTGGTTTTGATTTTTTTTGTGTATTTTACTTGTTTATTTTATATGTTATTGTCTTATTGGTTTATGTACTTATCATTTAATTTTTATTTTCTTCATGTTCATGTTATTGGTTGGTTAAATAGCTAGTATGTGTAGATTTGTATTTTATAAATGACTATATATAATATGTGTATTTTATTTATTTATTATGTTTTGGTTAATGATTAATATATGTATATTTTAAGATAACCCAATGTATTCTTTTTCCATGTTTATATCATATCCTAAAGATAGATGAACATGATATATGTTAGTAAGTATGTGTATATTTGTATTTTATTAATGTATTTATCATGAATGTTCTTGGTTTAATTATCTATATTTGAAGATAAGTTTTTATCATGTAATTTCTCAATTATTTTTCCTAACTTATCTTATGTGTTTTGTGAATTTGAAGATGAATATCATGATATTAGTTTTTTTTTTAATTAATGATATTGGTTATTTTTTTTATGGTAAGAATCTGAAGATTATTATTGAAGATAAAAGAAGTTACAGTCAAATAAATTAGAACTCGGGACCAGATATACATTAGATACATAGACTATAAACGCTGAATCACTGAACATTTCAACCACAAACAATCGAATCCGGTACAACTTCAAACCAAACACATAAAATAGCAATTCAGACACTGACAAACTGAGATTCTAACTCGAGACCCCAGCCGGCTATAGAAGGTTACCCCCTGCGACTG
>JAYMTA010001186.1:0-21317 GCA_036897625.1 Pelargonium cotyledonis
AGGAGGAGGGTGAGAGGAGATAGATGGTAAAATTATAAAAAAAAAAGTTTAAAGGGCAAAATGGTAAAAACATATTTTAAATTATTTTTTGTATTTAAAACTAACCATGTCAGTTAGTTTTGACGATTCCGTTAGTGATATAACGGAATGGATCTCGCGGAAACGAGAAATGCGATACTACGACCTCGCAGGAACAAAATAAAGTATAAGGACCCCGGTAGAATAAATGGGATAGTACAGGGACCCCTGAGGTCATTTTTCCTTGTTTTTGTTTTAGAACTTATTAAATGAGAAGCCGGTTTTGAAGACTTCCATGGATGAGCTTGAGCTATCCATAGCTAGACTTCAATTTTTCAAAATGTCCCTTTGACCAAAATGACATATTGGTCTCTTTATCATTTCCTTTACAATTTAAGGTGATTGTTGAATAAGAAACTCGACAAGAGAAACGTGGTGTTCAAGCATCAACAATGATTACTTCATGGTTCTGTGATTGAAGCTCCATGACTCCATAACTGAATATAGTATAATCACCTGTAAATTTAAAGATTTATTGTATTTTACACGTCTTTCTAGATATAGCAATAAATGTATAGATGTGTAACTGATCAGGGACAACAAGAACGGCAAAGATCTCCCTAATACATTTTAACGCAACTGCATGTCTTGATGCCCGAACTAATCAAGACCTCTACACTCTAGATAAGTTGCAACGACCCATGATAGTTGATCCACGTGTTCGATGGTGAAAGCGTGTAGTTGTTGAAGACTACTGATATATGAGCTATCTAGCAATACAAATGACTGAATATTGTGACACTAGTGTCCACATTATCACAACACTAGTGATCTTCAGACCAAAACCATTGGTTCTTTGTGTCTTAAACACTAAAACACAACACAATCAATAAAATGATAGAAAAATAGTTCTAGACACACACCTGGTCCTCTCCACTAATGGTGGTGTTGAAGGTGGACTGTTCCAAAAGTCAAGAAAGTCTGCTACATAAAAGACTTCCCCACAAATCCATTACCAATATATCCAATTGCTATAAAAAAAAGCTGAAATCATAGCAGCTTCAACTTCAAGAGCAACAATGGCTAATTCACTACACCACCTTCTCCTTATAGTCCTTTTTCATTGCATTTGCTCTTGCACTTGCAGAGCACAATCTTCAGGCCAGTTCTGTAATCAACACACCAACATAACCAGCAATGGCCAGGTTTCAATAAACATTGATAACTTGCTAGCTGAGTTGGTACCAGCAGCTGCCTCAGCTGGTTTCAGCTCCACATCCTATGGAGAAGGCCAAGACAAGGTCTATGGTTTGGCTCAGTGCAGAGGAGATTTGAGTAGCGAAGACTGCTCATCTTGCATCAAAGATGCAGCGAAAGAGATTCGCCGAGTTTGTCCAAACCAAGCAGATGCTAGAATCTGGTATGATTATTGCTTTTTGAGGCATGCACAGAGGAGTTTTCATGGAGAGCTTGACACTTCTTTTGGCATTTTATATGCCAATGTTCAAAATGCTAGTGACCCTGAAAGTTTTAAGAAACAGTTGGGAGCTATGGTGGATCAAATAAAAGCACAGGCTGTTGTGCCTAGCAACAAAGGCCTTGGAAAGGCTCAGACAAAACTGTCACCTCTTGTGACTCTCTACGCTTTGGTGCAGTGCACAAGGGACATTTCTCCCATTTTTTGTGCTCAGTGCCTTGCAATTGCCGTGGGAAACTTTGAGGGTTTTTGCAGCAACAAGATCGGATGTCGGGTTCTGTACAGTAGCTGTTATGTTCGGTACGAGCTCTACCCATTTTTCTTCCCTCTTGATTCAACCAGGAAACAACAAGTTGATCACACTTCAATGAAGATGGTTTACACATAGATTCTTGTAAGAATTGCTAATAATTATGTACTGTAACTTTATAATCAGCTATTTCAGATGAAAATAAGCAGAAACTTTATCATTTCAGATGTAAAATTTTCTCATTTACATAAACTTGTATCATGTGTGCAGATAAGCAATCTGTATCATCTCTCTCTATACACATCTTATGCATCTTTTTTTATTGTATGTTTCACATATATTTTGTCTCTAGGCTTTGTAGATCCTTCACACCGGGTTTTTGAGCAGAAACATTCATCTGATTAGTTCTTGACCTTGTCGTAGCTTCTTGGAAAAGGGATAGCATCTCTAACATCAGTGAGGCCAGTAGTGAATAGAAGCATAAGATCAAATCCAAGACTGAATCCGGATTGCTTGACGGTTCCATGCCTGTGAAGATCTAAATACCATTCGTACTGATCCTTCGGCAAACCCAGTTCCTTAATCCTGAAAAGACATTGATATTTATATATGTAAACAAAGAGCCATATTTCATTGGGATCATTGCTAGTTTCTTGAAAATTGACCCTGGTCTGAGCTCTCTCTAGTCATTTCATATCTGATATGATTAAACTACCATTTTGTGTTTAAAAAAAAGCCGAAGAGGAATAAAACTACCTTGAGTTTAGCGTGTTGATACGTTCCTCATTTTGGCTGCCTGTAACCAACACTCCAACCTGCAAACATTTATTTTAGCTTTGTAAGTCTAGATTAGACTTTGATTTGTTCAGGCATGAACCTATTCAAATCAATATATTTAGGAGGACCTTAGTTTGTTAGAAAGCATTTTGAGTATACCTTTGGGACTATCATGTCGAATGCTGCGACTGTTTTTCCATCATCGTTCATACGAGCATAAAATGGCTTAAGTCTTTTCGGATAATTGTAAACGATTACAGGTCTCTTATATATCTCATCAGCCAAGTAGCTGTCATTGCAGAAACCATATAGAGTACTTTAGTAAAAACATGAAAAACATCCTAAAAAATTGTCATTCAGTTCATTTACCAACAAATCATACCTCAGATGTTCGGTCAATAGAGGCGCACCCCACTCAAGTTTTTTCTGAAAAGCCTTGTCTGTAATCTGTTTCGCAAGAGTTGAAGATACTTGTGATGTAAAATTCCTAGACTGAAAATGTTCAAGTAATGTAAGCAGCAAACAAGTAATAAGATTTTACCTTTTTCAAAGTATCAACCACATCAGTATAGGTGATCCTTTCAAACGAACTTGATATTATTGACTCAAGACGCTCAATGCCGGTTTTGTCAACTCTTTTAGAGATGAATTTCATATCTTCAAAACAATTTTTCAAAACCCAATTGCAGAGGAACTTGAAACAGTCATCCACACAGTTAATGGCATCCTGAAAAAAGGCCACCAATATATTATATAGATTTTCTATGATTTTCACACATGTTTTTTTATTGCACAATATAACATACAATATCTACTAAAATCAGGATGCTACAATGATGTTTGAAGAAATTGTGGAAGTTCTATATAAATAACATAAGCTGTAAAAGGAGGGCAAGCATCATCCAACATTACTCTTTTAGCTAACATGAGATTTTCTCAGGACAAAATTGATGTTCATGAAGCAAGTTTATTAGCAAGAAAAAATGCAATTGCTACTCTATCAAGAGATCAGAACAAGGCCAATTACCGGACTGTATAGTTAAAAGACATCAATATTTTGACACCAAAAGGATTATGAAAGAAGGAAAAAGCTGAAAGAAGCATGTACCTCCAATTGTGAAAAAGCAATTTGAATCTCCACCATATAACTCTCTGCTATGTGCTTGGAAGACTGCATCTTATCTGCCCGGAATCTGGGTCCGAAAGAGTAAACATTACCAAGCGAGGATGCATAACTCTCAAGGTGAAGGCGACCAGAAACAATCAGATATGTTGGTTGAGAGAAGAAATCTTCAGGCAAGTTGGCTTTTTCACCCTTTAGTGAAGCTCCTACCTTCGATCTTTCTCTAGCTTCCAACTGTGATGCTAGTTCATTTGTTTTTCGTAAATCCTGAATTGCAGCTGCCAGAGCTTCCTTGTTGCTTTCAGTTCGCTTGAGTTCTTCAACTTTATTACTCTTCTCCTCCATAGAAGCCTTAATAACTTCTAGGCTTACACCATCAATGTCATTTTTAGCATTTGGCTCTCCCTTACTTGCTTTGCCATGTAGAGTAGTGACCCGGAATTTTTCACTAAATCCTTCAGTGTCTGTAGTTGTGATTATAGGAACTTGCACGTACAGAAACCCATTGTTTTGGAAGAATGTGTGAGTTGCAAGAGTCAAGGCACTTCGGATTCTCATAACAGATGCAACCTATAACATAAGAACCATATTTATAAGAGATCAAGGAACCTAAAAATTTTAAGCTCTATAAAATTAGGTGGAATAAAGTCGCATATATGCGCATGTAACCCTGAAAATCCAAGAATTTATGTGACATGAATGACCAATGAAACCATGGAATCCTTTGAGAATGACAAAGGATACACTGGAAAACATATGGCCAGTGTATATTAGAAATAATCAAAAACTAGCTATGGATTTTGTTCCTCAAATATGCTTAATGCGTTTACATATTCTGCTGCTAGTAACAGAAGATGTCAAGGCTTCAAAAAACATCAAAAATACCACAAAAATGAAAACCAGAAAACCAACGGCACATAGATATTAACTAAAGCACAAACAATTATCGATTACCGTAGTAGTACGAGGTCTGAAATGGGAGCAATCCCTCAATGTATCCAGTGGTAATCGTTTCTTCGATAGTGGATACTTGTCTTGATCTACTGTACCTATATGGAGAATTTTCTCCACTTTAAGCTCAATAACATGTTTTCCCATCTCTGACGGCTGCACCAATATGCCCTCTGCTAATACACAAGTTCCAGTGGGCAGAAGCTGGCTGGGAGGAGCTATAGAGGAGTCCACAACAACCTGAAAAGATTTGAAAAATAGCCAAAGAAGAAACAAAAAAAAATTATTACTTGATTAAATCTGGTCTTCAATCCAAGAGCTTCCATTTCATAGCTAGAGAAATAGATATGCAAGGGTCTCAACCATTCAAGTTAGGACTTTTCTTTTTCCATCTTAAACAAAACTACAAAAAGATAATCATTCAAGTGGAGGGAGTATCAAACACCTTGTAGGCATTGAGTGAAGAACCACATTCATGCACTAAAATGTACCTGAAGACTTGGAACACAAGACCCATCACTGATTTGCAGAGTTACAACTGAAGGTGTCGGCAGCTTCTGAATCACAGACTCCAACTTCTCGCGAATAGGGTAGTTGCTTCCACCCAACACTCGAACAATCGTCCGAAAAAACGGAATCCGAGACTGAAGAATCTCCACGCAGGTCACATCCTTCGGCCCATGCTCCACCGTCGCCTCGCCGGCCGGAGGCGGCGGCGTGCGCTCTTTCCTCACTTCCTTGGAAGACTTCACCCAGCCCCCAACCACAACCCTCTGACCAATCAATCCAGACCCGCCATCCCCGCGCTCCAATATCGTTTTCAAGACTACCCTTTTCGAGTACTTGCAGAGAGTCACCGCAGCAGGAGGTGCTACTGCGGCGGTGGCGGCGGCCGTTGCGGGAGCTTCTTCAGAGGCCATTTTGGGGTTAAAAGACAGAGAAAGAGAGATGTGACAATCGATTTCGAGCTGAAACAGGGAAGAGCAGGTGGAGTTGGAGATGGGACATGACGATGATGTTGATATAGAAGAAAAGACGATGCTTTACTTGGGAAGAGAATATGGAAATGGACGGAGAGGTTGGGTGGCGAAGGCAAGGCAATGGATTGTTTCTGAAACTTGACAAGTGAAACAGAGTGATGGGTTTGGTATTCTTCAAGATTGGGTTTTCGCGGGAGCCGAAAAGAAGCCAACCGTTTTCCGGTTTGTTTCGGTCTAAATCATGACATTTATGAGCGGACCTGCAAACTCGTAATTGATACTCTTAAACCGTCATAGTTAAAGCTCATCTCTTTTTTCGAGAATGTGTTGAGCAACATCTAGCGCAAATGTTATTTCCACTGCCCCTACTTGTGTAACCAACTATGCCATCTCCGAAATCAGTTTTTGCTTTATTAATTGACTTTTAATATGTATCTCGATACAAAGGTTTCAGAATTAGCCATGTTTGATCTCGAGTTAGGAATCAGGGTGTCATGCATTTCCTGCTAGTTCGGGTTAGGTTGTATTTAGTTTCCTTCGAGACAATTGTGTTCTCTATGAGTTTTAGATCAACAAATTTAAGAGCTCGTAAATATGTTCAGGTTGCTTAGTTTATGTCTGGTCTGGTTTGGATTGTACCAAATTTTCTGAACGTATCTGAACCTTTGAATATTGATTAATAAAATATAGTTTTCGTTTAAAAAAAACTATGGTTTTCCAATTTTATTTCTCAAAAAAAAAAAAAAAACTTGGGATTATATAAATCACAAGATCCATTTGACAACCTTTTTCACGGGCCTCCAAGAAGCCCATAGACTTCAGAGATCAGGCCCAGGCCCATCCTACCTCATCTTCCCCAACTCTCAGTCGATGCCCTAACAAGTAACGACACAGTCTGAATCTGCTTCTCTAGTCTTGAGAAAAAGCTCAATCAACACTGAAAATTACCGCTTCTGTTCCAATCGAACGTAGTGTTGAACGGATTCAGTTTTTCTGCAGAACTGAAAATTTGAGATGTCGAAGACGACAGATGCTACAGGGAATCCGATCCCGACATCGGCGGTTCTGATGGCTTCTTCAAAGCACATAGGATCGAGGTGCTTTGTAGAGAATGTCGAGTTCCTCAAGTGCAAGAAGAAGGATCAGAATCCAGAGAAATGTCTCGATAAGGGCCAGCAGGTCACGCGTTGCGTCCTCAATCTGTGAGCATTTTTGTCTTCAACTTTTTGTTATTGCGTTTTTTTACTCTTTGAAATTCCTGTTCTGTGGCTTGTTTGCTAATTTGGAGCAGTTTAGAATCTTTTTCTCCAGTTATTTGATGAGAAAATGCTGGAAAATGAATGGAATTGGAGGATATACTTTATTAATGTGATCTACAATGGGCTCTGATGTTGATTTATTATTCAATATTGTTTATAGGCTTGAGTTGAATTTGGGAATTGGCTAATTGGCGTTTGTCACAAATTCAAAATGGTTTCTGCAATAGAATTAATAGCTCAGAATCGATTTGAAAATTAGAGTCAATTTGGTATCTTAGGATAAAAGTGTTGCTTTGGCTATGAATGTTTGTGTAGTTATGAAGCAATAGTTGTGAAGATAATTTAAATCACCTTAGAATCAAAGTGTTGCATTGCCTTTGTTGTGTGATGGTTTCTTCTTCTGTAATTGCTTTAATGTGATCAGTTTTGGTCTTGACACGTTTTGGAACAATTGATTTCAACTACTTCATTATAATGCATTTTATACAGATTATATATGCTTTATTTGTTGTTTATTATACAAACCAGTTCATGACTCACAATTGATTGGAATGGCAAGTTTGTGGAAGGAGTGAGTCAATTTCTAATGATGTACAAGGGTAACAAAATAATCAGCTTCACTGTCAATTATTGTCTTGGATCTATGTATGGCAGCCACATTGATCATAGCTTATGTTTCATGTACTCGCAGTAGAGATATGTAGGACTTTAGAGATTTTGAAGAGCTAACAATTTTAGAGAGAAACTAGAAGAGGTAAGAAACTCATGCAAAATAAATATTAAATTGATAGAGGATATTAGTTTCCCTCTCTTCCCAAAATGAGTATTTGCTTTTCTTTTCCGTTAGTTATTTATGTATGAATTACCAAAAATATCCTTAAAGTAGTTAGAGCCCTTAAGTTTGTTACAATAAGAGGTGCAAGTAGAAAGGGGAAAGTAAAACTCTAACTTATCTGTCCATAACTGAGGCAAAGAAAAGATGACACTCATTTTGGGACGGAGGGAGTACTATGCCATTAACTGAGAGTTTTGTGACATCTTGAACATAATATTGATAAGAAACATTATTCCTATCTACTCATCCTATGAAGTACAAAATATTCTACCTTTTCTAGTTTGTTTCAATTTCTAGAATGGAAAAGAAAGGACATCACTTTCAATGTCTTTGGTTCATGGGTATAACTTTCATAATCTAATTTGTGACAATGTGTCGGGTGGTTTTATTGTTATCAAAGTTAAAAACATAATAAGGAAATGTGATAGTCTATTTGTCTTAGTTAATGGGCTAATTTGAAATGCCCATACACATTTAGTTTATCGAATTTGAAATACCCGTACAGAAGCAAGATATTGATGAACAACCATGTGTGGATTAAACAACAACCAAGCAATTTTCAAAATAACACTGGGGTTGTCTATATGAATCATTTAGTAAAACTCATGATCACCTTCTACTTGTATTGTCTTCCCCCTCTCCGTCCTCTAATACTATCTCATCCATTAAGTCATGCACTATTATGTCCTTTTGTACTACTTTTATAAGTTAACTTATGCTTTTTACACTGTCTTTTCTTTTTGTTCTAACCAAATTCTCTCATTTTGCCCCACGGAGTCACTATGATGCAGTGCTTATGCTATCCAGAAAAAAAAAAAAAATGAGGCGTATATGTAAATTACCTAAAATGAATGTTCATCATCACTTCTATTCAAATTTAATCCGGCTACTTTAGATAAGATCAGATTTCAACTAGAAATTTGATCAGGTTCCTTTTCTTATGTTTATATTTTTCTGCTTCTCCTTTGTCTTTTTTTTTTTCATGGCACTATCATTATTGATTCTCAGCTTATAGGAATGCCTTGACTTATTATTGTTGTTGTTCTTTGAATTTTTCTTCAGTTACTTTCTTTGGTTACTTTTAGGAGGTGCTCTGCATGCCCTTTCCTTGTTAAGTATGGATTCTTGGAATTTATTGGCCAACAGATATCAAGATCTTGCTGTCTAAAAAGAACTTCTATAGTTCTGTGATAGCAGTTGATTGGTTTTACAAGTTATAGATTCTAGGCAGTTACTTTCAAAACCCTTTCAAGAGAGAGATACAACGTATAAAATAGGTTTTCTGAAGGCTATGCCCCTACACACTAAAGATGAGTAGTGCTAGATAGGATTTGCTTCTTCTTTTTTTTCTCTTTTTTTTGTCCTTTCTCTGTTTCCCTCTTGATATTTCATTCACATACACAATAAAATTTGGTGGAACTTTAATGGTTCATTTTTTAGTTGCACTAGCATGATCTGCTAGTGAAATTCCCCAGTATGAAACTGTACTGTTAGATACGTTAATGTTTGGCATATAGGGTTTGATCATGTTCAAAAGTGGATGTTGTCTTAGTCTTCATTCAAGTATAGGAGGGCGAACAGGTATATTCCCTTCCACATTTGCTTGGAAACTCTTTCAAGAAGGGAAAAGTTCTCACCGGGCCTTTTCTCATTATGTCACTCTCCTTTACCCCAGGAAGGGCAGGGTTTCAGTTATCCCTTTCGTTTCCCTCCCTTTGAACTCCCGAACAAAGTACTATAGCTGTATATTTTAGACTTATTGGTCTTGGTTGGGAAATTCTTTCTGGTCCTTTAGGAACCTTTACGATAATAAGATAAGCAAGGTTTGATTGAGGACTGCTGCTGGGATGGTACAGCTACAAAATCCAAACAGATCAGTAAATGACATTTCCTTTTCTTCTATCAGTTGGTCTGAACAGACCAATGTTTTTTTTTTCTTTGGAACTCAAAGAGACCTCTGCTAAATGTTAGTTAGAATCGTGATGGGTAAGGAAAATATTTAGTTGAACTCATGAACGATCCAAACGTAGCATTACTCCCATTGAATTGAGGTAGTGTATGAATTAGAATTTTTGTCCAGGAATGGGAATCAAGAATCGGAATGGGAATGAGATTCCCATTGCCATTTCGAAAAAGCTTAACCAACGCTACCTAAATTAATACGAAGATGATCATCTTATTGGTTAGAGCTCTGGAATCATAATGATCTAATGGATTTATTAAGGAAAAGGGAATAAGAGAGAAAATGGAGGCTTATCATCCCGTTTTTGATGCATCAGTTACTCATCTTCTTGCGACACTTAGATTATAATAAGGTTGTAGACTGCTATGCTGTATAATGTTAATCTCTTTTCACGTTCTTAACATTTCAACATGATCCTGCAGATTGAAAGATCTTCATCAGAAGTGCACAAGTGAAATGGATACCTATGCCAATTGTATGTATTACCGCACAAACGAGTTTGATTTGTGCCGCAAAGAGCAGCAAGCATTTGAGAAGGCGTGCCCTTTGGAGTGATTAGCCTATGATTTTCGAGATGATATATGCTCCCAATAATTGGGCCACTGTTGCTCTTTTGTTTCTCGCTCTGAATTCTCCACCTTTCCGGCTTTTATATTGTTTTCAAGAAATGCTTGTAAGCAGTGAAACAAGATGACACCATAAGCATAATCTTTGTAGACTATTTTATATTATGCAGAGTGAGATGTTCATTGACTGTACAGCGCTGCATCGTTATGGGTGTAATCGAGTTGAATTGAATCTAAAATTAGCAGGGCTATCGTTAAACTGGCCAAAACCCTTTTTCTGTCTTTGATTATTTAGGTTGTGTTTAGATTATGAATTGAATTTTTTTTTGTTTATAACCACTGGTGTCCGAACCCACTCAACCGTGGTCCGACTAATCCAGTTCGGAGCTGGTCCTGGAGTTGAAGTTTTGCGCTCCTTCCAATCGTAGTTGTGGGGGATCGAATCTTAGTCCTCCCTACCAACTCCCTACCAAAGTCTAGCTCCTGGCACCACTAGACTAACCCACGATTGGTTATGAATGAATTGAATTTTGGTTTGTGAATAAGAATGAGATTCTTATTCATGATGTTAGGATTAGAAATTACTCATTTTGATTCACATGTTCTAGGCAATTTGATTCTCACCTAATATATGAAATGTGATTCTCATTTACATTTCTTAAATCTATATCACGACTTAAATTTTAAAATTTCTTAGTTCTATGTTTGAATGTCTAGCGAAGATAATCTTTTTATTCGAGTAACATTGTTATTAGTTTGTTTAGTCCAAATAATGTTGTTTATTTCAAATATAAGTGATTTTTTTTTTGCTCAAATCTCAAATTATAGTGATTTTTTTTTATATCCGTCTCTAATCTGTAGCTAATTTGCAACAAGCACCGGTCGTAGCTACACACTGTTTCTCTTGTAGTGGAAAGGAATACAGTTTTCGACACACAATCACGAGCAGTAATAGATATCTTAATCCCTAGTATTTATTTTAAGATACAACATTTTTTGCAAATTACTGAATTCATCCGAGTGATCAACAAACAAACGACGAAAATCCTTCTTTTTCTTATCTATATCACAATGAACCGAAGTCAAAACTCCTATTGTCTATTGAGAAATAAAAGTTGAGTAAGCCTTGAATGAGCTCCTTGAGCGCCCTGACGCAAATAAACGTGCTTTGTTCTACGTCTCCGAGATGTAGAGCCTTGTGGTCATCAAATTAGGTAAATAAAAATTCAGTCAACTTGTCCGTCTTTATCTTTATGGCAATAGTTAGGGACCTCCTGAATCTTCTCTTTATCTATTTCTCTGTTTTCTTTCACACAAGCACAGTGTCACCGAAAATTTGGGGACCTCCCTCAAAAGATCCAGACCACTCTCATTAAAAATGACAAGATTTGACCTGTTTTTCTTTTCCTTCTTCATCATTAACGACTATGAAACCAGCCCACCAATTACATAAGCTCGATCTTGAATTATTTGAATATTGCCCAATAAACAACAAAATAATCAAGAAAAAAACACAGTACAAGTTGTGAAAAAATGGAGAATTCTTGACAGCTCATGATCAAATATGAACATCAGGAACATGCGTTTTGCTGTGCGCGTGCAGTGTGCACACGTAGGCGTGATAGCTCCATAATGCAATTTGCTTAATGTCTCCTTTTTGTTCATCACAATCCTGTTAATGCCATTAATCCATTTCAATCATGTTCTCTTGTTATTGCAGATTTGCAGATCTCAAGAACTTGCCTTTTTTAAAAATACAAAAAAAAAAAATATATGTCTGAAACTTGATTGCACTAACAATTTTGTGTAAATGCAATGCTTCATCAAACCACATACACTCATGGATTAAAAGGACAAAAAAAATAGTACTTGTATATATGCTGAAAACTAAAAAAAAAATATGTATCCTGAAAATCATCATTTCCCATGTCTTAGAACTTTGGTTTGTCCAAAATCGTATGTTATGAGAAAGATAAAGTGCTGGACGAGTCGATGTCCAAGTTATTTCACATGTTTCAACACCTCCTCTCATGTGCGAGTATTCCCGCTTTTCCTTTCAATGGTAAGCTCGACACATGCACAGTTTGAGACGTTAAATCGACATTTACTCTAACGTGTATGTATTTTTCTTCTACAGTTGGCTACATGACGGGCTTAGGGATGAATAGTCTAACGGGGCCACGACACTCGTTGATTTAATCTGTAGACATAAATAAGTCCGGAGTAAAATTTAAGATACATAGTAAGACGCGTCTTGATAAACCACACGTATATTTCTCCGTAAAATTTCAAGCATGAAATTGGAAGCTGTGAAGTTTGCTTTATGGTGGGTGAGTCACCTATGTTAATCCATGTAATGTAAGACACACAATTGATTCCTATCACTTGAAAACTCCATTTTAGCCATGGTTCTCAAATCAACCAAAACTCAATGATTGAGCTGACCAAACTTAATCAACTTTTCTTAGGTTTCATCATTGTGCAATCTAACAAAGTAACAAACCAGTTTGACTCTAATTAGTTGGATACTCAAAAACATTTCCAGAAGGGCATTTTGGTAATTTCAACAAACATAAAACCAAGAAAAAATAAGCAACCCTGTCACCTGTCAGTACTGTAGGGGACCTCTTAGCCTTGGTGAGGTGTGGACTGTGGTGAGCTCCTCTCTCTCTCTCGTTGCAGATTTTATCAGTTTCTCTCTTAAGGTCACACACACAACTCTCTCTCTCTCTCTTCCTCATCCTTCCAATATATTACCCACCATTTTATTCCATTTCTTCTCCTTCAAAGCTTTGTTTCCAATACAAAGGGAGCTACAAAATGGCCAACACAACACACTACCACCTCTTACTATTCTTCACCTTAATTGTCTCTGCAGCACATCCTATACAAGGTTGCTCTTTTGCTTACCATTACTATATATGTTTCATGTCTATACAAGGTTTCATGCGTTATCATGTCACCTTCTCTTTTAAAAGTAGAATTTTGAGGTTCCTTGGTCAATTCATGTTATCATGTCTTTTGGTTTCCCATTTTCAGCTTCATTTGTTATTTGTTGCACCAAAACCCAACTCATAGCTCTATCAGAATATTGCGAGTGAGGAGTTTCAGGTATAAAATTAGTGGTTGAGAATCGATGAAGACACTTTCAAATTAGACATGAACAGACGTTTTATTTTGAATGTGTCAAATTCTTATAGACATCATTGAGTCGTGGTCATTATCTTTATGGCTGATATTCTTTTTTCTTCCTTAATATCTTTATTATCTTTTTTTTTTCTTCATTGGTTCTTGTTGCTCTAATTAGTGTATCAACCCAATCACATGACCAACACTTTTTTGTTTGCAGGATCTAGAATTAGAGCACTAGAGCTTCCTCATCAACAAATGGGTTCTCCAAATTCTCCATTCCAAAGAGAAATACATGTGCAGGTGACAAACAACAAGCCTTCCATTAATTACTTGCTACTAAAGAAACCATGTAAAATTGTACTGAAATTTGAAAAATTACAGGGTGATAGTGAAGGGCATGAGATGAGGAATTCAAGGAGACTAATGATTGGGTCGACGGCGCCGACTTGTACTTACAATGAGTGCAGAGGTTGCAAGCACAAATGCAGAGCAGAGCAAGTTCCAGTTGAAGGGAATGATCCAATCAATAGTGCATACCATTATAGATGTGTTTGTCATAGGTAATGTTGTTGGAATCAAATTATATATTTTTAAGTATATTTTGTGTAAGCTAAGTTTTGTAATTGTAGGTTTTGTTCTGTTTTCAATCAAAATATCATCCCAAAAAAAAAACTCCATTTTTGTGTGTCCTTTTGGAATTTTGAATGAAATTAGTATGAATTGTAGTGAGTGTGTGTGACAAGAAAAACAAAGGAGACACAAAACTATCTGGAAATATCTGCATTTAATTGATGCATTATTATTGTAACTTGTAACCTTGTATCTTCATGTTTCATGTTTTGTCAATCATCTACCTCAAAATAGAAGTTGGCCTTTTTGGTGTGCTTTTTTCCAAGATGTGACTCAAGCAAAACATGCTTGAAGTGAAGCTTTTATTGACATGTAAAGAAACGTAGTTTTAAATGGTTAGATGAATTGTGATGAGGTGGCAAGATCTGAACCTTTTATATACTCCGTCTGTCCGAAAATGTACTTTTTTGGGGTTTGTACTTTTGTTTCCCTACTTGGGATCTTTAATAAAGTACCTTTTTGCTAATAAAGAAAAACGTCAATCGTATGTCACTTATCATGCATTTAAGACAACAAATGACTCAAATGTCATTTAGACTTCAGCCAGCGTTTGCGTCGCTTAACCTGCGTTTAAGGCAACCAATAACTCAGATGTTAGCACGTTCAAGGACATGGGACGAGAACGGCTGATGAGAGTTCATACACGGAATCAAATGTTGATCACACATCTTAGCTAGGGTTTTTGGGCATTGGAAGGTTGTGGAAATGGTGGGTTTTAGGGGGACTCTGCAAGTGGGCACATGGAAAGTGGTCCCATAATTGAAGACATAAGCTAACAAAGCAACACATGGGCAATGTATTTAAATCCATTCATGTTCACTAGATGGACAAAACCTAATTAAAATGGAGCAGAAAGATGCACAAGGGTGTGTGGAGGACCATTTTTCAGAGTGCAAAACAGGAAGCAACCTAGCTTCCCATCTCACCATTACATACATCTTTGAACCCTCTTTGCCTTCATTTTTCTTCTGAATATTCCACTTCTCACTTTACTCGAAGAGTCACGTCTGCATTTATTTGTTCAATCATTTACAACTTTCCAATAAACAACTATGCATAATAATAATGAATCAGCTCGTATTCTCAGTATTTGACCGATTCTCGTGACTTGATTGGGTGATGAAGTTGGATGACATTATAGGATAGGAAATGTCAAAATGGCACTGATTTGGTTGATGGGACAAATGTGTTTCAGTGAAGAAGTTGTTAACTTATTAGTGCAAGATTCAAGAAGCATACTTGAAAATTGAAATGGAAAGAGGCACTGAAAATGAAATGTCCTAGAAGTGGGCCATTTGTTTAAATGGGCCTCACATGTGTTCAAAGGAAGTTTTCAGATAGTGAAAGATCCAATTAAAAAACAGAGCTTCTCTTAATTGGGCCATTCACTACCCCCAAATCCCTATACCTCAATTTTAAATTTATATTGGGATTTGGAGTATAATTAAAAAAAAAAAAAACTTAATTTTGTTAGAGTAATTTTCTTCAATGTACTAGGTAAAATTTTGATTCTCATGGAAATACTTTGTTCATGTAGTTGTGAATGTGTGGAAAAGCTCAGTGAGAGCATACACAAAAAGAGGTAATGAGCCTGTTTGCCGGTTTTTTAAGCTTTTGTTTATTGTACCGATTAAATTCTTCCAAAAGTAAGCTGCACCCCATAGACGAATAAAAATTGTCGAACCACGTGTATAGTTGAGTTTGTGATAGAATGTCATGTGGTTTGGATATTTTCGTTTACTGTAAGAAAAAATCTTTCACGTGATATTTCATATCAATTCTCGTTACATACACCTCTCGTTCAAAGCTCAAACCTTGGACATCTAACAAACGGGCAAACTTTGGTTACTTGTCTTCAATGATCTTGACCCAAAATCACACAGTGAAGTTTAGGTCTGATTTGAAATGTTTATAATGGTAGGGTTAGTGATAGATAACATGGAGTAGACAAGAGAGGTGTGTCCACCGCAACCCATTAGTGTTCAGATCACGTTAAAAGTTCAATATTTTGTAAAAAGATAAATTTGATACCGAACTATTTTTAAAATGAGTTAAAATAACTTGACACAATTATGATCCGTTTATGAACAGATTGATACGAATAATATATTTGAAAAATTATATGAATAGGTCGATATTGACACTACACGACAAGATATATTTGTGACCCAAATTGAGAGCCATAGAGTAGAGTGAGCAGTCCTAATAGGGTGGGCTGGTAGGGCAGGTGAGAATGGTTAGGTCACAAATGTTCATATATTGGGGAAAAAAGGTTCCTTTAAGCTGGTCTTGGGGAGTTGTTGGGTTGGTTTGGTGAGTGCAGTGTGCAGACAGACACAACAATGTATGCTCGTGGTGCCACAGTTGTTTGTTCCGTGTGACAGAATTAAGGAACAACAAAACATCAACCTAAACTATATATATAGGTTTTATATACATTCAAGAATCAAGACCACACGATTGAGAGTAGAATTCTCTGGAACTCTAGCTAGAACCCAAAGTCAGTGAACATGTCTATGTGAAGTAGGAGGTGACTAGCGAATTTCGGGTAAAGAATGATAAAGCTAATATAAACTTGACTCAAAAGGATTTCAGGTTATTCATTTCGGGTCACAAATTGAGTTAAATTTTCACTTTTTATGAATAAACCGAAAGTTTGTATGATCTAAACCAAAAATTTACAAGATTAATCTTATTTGAACCAAAAATCAGTTATATCAAATTTTGTGTGCCTACAAACTTAAGTCCTCGGCTCTATGTAAAACACACATAGGCCATTTTAATAACAATATTGGGTGTTAAGGTGATATTTAGAGTACGAGAGACTGAACTAATTCTCACTTATCCGTCTCTAATAAACTGTTTTTTTTAATCCTCATAAACATATATATTTGTAACAAATTAAGTTAAAAATATTAATTAAATCACTATAGTTATACTATTAGCATAATTCATATATAACTAAATATTTAAAAGAAAAAGAAAAGTACTTTTACTACCTTCAACACTCGAGCTTTAAAAATTAAAAAAAAAAATGGTCAATTTTTTTATATTATCTTAACCTACATTACCCAATCTTATAAGATCGTGGGCATAAAAAAAGAAAGATCATGCCTAAATTATTTTATTTTTTATTTTTTTGTGAACAAATTATTTTATTTTCAATTACTTGATTTGCAACATTACTCAAATTCAAATTTCAATTAATTAATAGGGTAAAAATTAGGGTGACCTATAGATGTAAAACATAGGAGAATCTTTGAAACTTGTAATGCTTCCCACCATATATAATTCAATAAAAATATTACAAGTGAACTTTCGGCGTAATTAAAGGGAAAAGGTTCTAAAAATTAGAAAATGACTCAAAAAGTGAGATTCAAATTAATGTATCTTCTTCCTTAAAGCTCAAGATCACGACTTGCATATATATGAGATCTTTAAAAGCCCTAAAAACATGGATTTCTTTTGCTTAGAAACATGCTATAGTTTCTGTCTTCTCACTCAAGTATGGCATGTGAATCCTTAATATATATATATAAAGTTACATCAGTTAAACTAATAAGGTGATGATACCTCATTTAAAATCATGGATCCGAACGGGTCGCTCCGCCCCACAAATTCACTTGAGTGAATATAAGTGATTTTAAATGAGGTGTCATCATCTCATTGGTTTTGTTAACTTACAACTGATATAACTTTATATGAGTCAACTGATATACATTTTACACTATATATATATGAGTAATATGGGCATCAATTTACTAATATAACTTTATATCAGTCAAACTTATGAGGTGATGACACTTCATTTAAAATCATGGATCCGGACAGGTTGCTCCGCTCCCACCAATTCACTCGGGTGGGTATAAGTGATTTTAAATGAGGTGTCATCATCTCATTGACTTTATTAAATTGTGACTGATGTAACCTTATATCAGTAAACTGATATATATTTTACTATATATATATGCTTGTGCACATAAATGTGGTTACTTTGGTTATTTGAAATATTTTGATATTCATGTCATCATTTAAGAAAAAACAATAATTTTATTAAGATTCGATGACAAATTACAAATTTCATAAAAGAATCGACCTGGCATATGAAATCGAATATACTAATACGATGAACTTTATTAGTAGATCTCTTATATCTTTTCTTGCTTAACATTTTGGATTTTTATAACTTGATTACATTTATTATTATATTATTTTTATTAAATACAATGAAGATATGAATCACATCTATAGTCGCTGAGAATATAAATTATATTGACAAAAACAAAATTATGATGTAAAATTATCAATACTTTGGATACTTAAAAAAAATTGAGCGAATCCAATCATAACAACAACAGTCCATTAAGTGATTTACAACTTGTATATAAAAAAAGGAACAACTATATATATAATATTTATGAATCTTATGCAACCTAGCTAACAGGTTGTTCACAAACAAATAAGATAAAACTTGACAAATATTATACATATGTGCTTTAGCTATAAGTGACGAGCATGTATAATAGAAAAGTATACAAATTTTATTTGATTAGAGCTGGTGAAATTCCACTACTACTTATTTGGTTGAAATTAAAACATTTATAATGGTTAAAAAGAGTGCAGATACATTTTATCCTCTTTTATAATTGACACTAGCATGAACCGAGAGCCAAAAAAAGTCACGCGGATTTATAAAAAATACGATAGTAGAAAGAGCGCAAATTATTGAATGTGTGTACTAGAATACTTCATACTTAAACACATCAGTTTTTTTTTTTGTAAACGAGAGCTAGAACTCCCTTTTATCGGTTAAATACCTAGACCTTTGGAATTTTATGTTATTTTAAAATTTTGAGATGTAAGTTGTTTTCACAATTTTTAGTTTACATACTTTTACAAAGTCATGTGAAGTACAAGAATAAAAAGAAATGCATGTACGTGAACAAAATTTGCTAGAGAATTATTGATTTTTGGCCACTAGAGCACCGTTCGCTTTCAAAATAGACTAGAAAAAGCATATATTTGGTGGAAGAATAGTTAACTTTGACACACCCGTGTTTTTTCTATGAAACTTCGATTCTAAGTTGTTCGAGCGTGGAATTAAATTATATACACAGGTTTCGAATAATTAGTTCATTGAAGCTTCATTCACAGCCGATTTAATCCACAAATTGTTCAAAGATTCCATGGGGAGTGAACATGAGCTGCCATTGCCAATACCAATTAAATTTGTTTGCATTAAAATAGAACAGAGGAAAGTGATATTAGCCAAATTTGGTCACTGCATCCAATATATATATATCGGGCTTCTTTTATCAGCAACGAGACATCGTATTTAAAGTAATAATGTTTCTCATTTTTTAGAGACTTGAACGTGAGATTTCAGAGAAATCTAAAGAGTTTTAACAGTTGTCGTGCATATATATAATCAATCTTTAAAAAAATTATTATAGAGTAAGTTCGTAGGTTCTTTCACTGATCCCGATCACACGTCCTAATCCGGCTTAGATTTGTAATAAATCAAATACGAACATATTATATCAAATGGTGTCAAAACTCTTATTTTAATCTAAAATCTGAACCGAAATCAGATATGATCCACCTGTTACCACATCTGACGAAGGGCATGGCATAACCGGCAATAGCCAGTAGCTCTTGCCCACGACCTAATTGAACAAGTATTTATAATTTTGCAAAATAAAAATATGTCTGGTCTGGTCTTAGGCCTAGCTATAATATATGCTTCTGTTCTGGTCATCATATTCATATAAAATCTCTCAATTTCTTGCATCCTTTTCCGAGAGAAAGAGATGAGTAGTGATCATGAAGAAGAAGAAGAAGAAGAAGAAGACAAAAGTGCGAGTCTTGAGCTTTTGAAGCAAAAAATGGCGGATTTTGCCAAGGAAAGAGATTGGGATCAGTTTCACAGCCCAAGAAATCTTCTACTTGCTCTGGTATATTATAATTCTATGCATACATGTTTTTAAATATCTATATGTGCTCTTTTATTTTCTTTTATTTTTAATGATCTTTTGGGGACCCTAGTTAATTAGGGGTCCATCATAGATGGCACACCTAGGGTTATGAAGTTGGAAAAAGGGTCGCGGTCAAATGCCGGTTTTTTTTTTTTATCTCAAATCATTGCTACTCATCAGAACAATCATATGTGTGATGTATTTCTAACTGAACTCTGTATGATGCTTAATTAAATCGAGTTCCAGTCGTAAATGATTATACCTCTGGTACTTCTGCGTAAGAGATGTCGAGAAAATAGTTGAATGGTTGTTCTTCTCGAGGAGCTCCACCCCCACCCATTAGGGTTCTTGTATATATATGTCATATGTTATATATATTATAATGTTTGTGTATGTATAGGTAGGTGAAGTGGGAGAGCTTTCAGAGATATTTCAGTGGAAAGGAGAGGTACCAAAGGGACTGCCAGGGTGGAAAGAAGAAGAGAAAGTGCACCTCGGAGAAGAGCTCTCCGATGTGCTCCTCTACCTCGTCAGGCTGTCCGACATCTGCGGCGTCGACCTCGGAAAAGCGGCGCTCCGGAAGCTTGGACTCAACGCCGTCAAATATCCAGCTCACAAGAACTACACAAATAACACTAGCAGTACCGGTTACGCCACCGCCGATCATGGATCTCAGTGAACCTCCGGCGTCACCAATTCGCCACCGCTAGATATATAATATATGTTAATGCTTATGCTTATTTTCCAGAAAAATAATGTACTTCTAGTTGAGTTGGTGACCATATCTTATTATATCAATGTGCTCTAACTTCTTAACTCCTTTTATGAAAATGTCTTTCCTCTGTATAAGTTAGAAACATGCCTATTTTTCGTCCACAAACTTTCACCAAATGTACAAATAGACTCAATTTGTCAAACTTTGTACAAATAAGTATATGAACTATTAATTTTGTACAGATAGGTGATCAACACTAATGGTGTTAAAAATTTCCGTTAGTTTATGTCAATGTGAAAAATTGAAAATTGTGTGAAAAAGTATTAAAAAATTTAATGAACAATTTTAACTTAAATAAAAAGTCATGTTTTGTAATATGGTCGACCCACACCGATCCGGACAGAAATAAATGACCCGAGGATCAGATCGGAAAGTATTCAAATCTTAGTAAGGACTAAAACAATCCGGAATGGTCAAATCAAATAATAATAACATTATATAAATGTGAATGTATATTGGAAAAAACTGTTTAAATAAAATACATGAAGAAAAAAAATTAAATATTAATCCGAATTATTGTGAATTGGGGTGAATAATTATGAAATACGTACATTGGACAAAAGTGTTTTTAAAACTAAAAATTATATTTTTAATATAATTAATATA
>JAYMTA010001187.1:0-21315 GCA_036897625.1 Pelargonium cotyledonis
GTCGTCCCTCCCCCAGCCGGTCGCAATAATCCCAACAACCGCCACATCGGCATGCGATTCGTCGCCCTCCAGGTGCGCCGCCCCTCCGGCCGCCCTCAGGGAATCTTGAACGTCGGCGTCACCATCCTGGACAGCTCCATGCGGAGCATGCCATTGTACACCCAGCTCGGCTCCGCCGTCGGATATCGCGATATCATGGGCGATTCCGCATCCTCCTCCTCCGTAAACGACAACAATCTAATTCAAAATTGCGTCACCAAGCTTGGTCGCTCACGAAGTGACACCAGTTCCCTGGTCAGCTCCGATTTCGCGGCTCGCCGGAGAGACATAAGAGGAAACGACAAGCCTGGAGGTTCAATTGTGGGCGGATCGGAAGCTTCCAGGGGAAGAGGAAGCTCCATAATCAGCGGCTCACAAGTGACCACCAGGAAAAGGAAGAGCAAAGGAGGTTCTATAATCAACAGCTCCGAAATTATGGACCCACCCAACAAAGGAAAAACCCGTGGAGCCCCGAGCTCCATCATTCTCGGATCAAACGTCGGGGCGTACCCGAACCCGAACAAAAAGCCTGTGTATTGGAGATCTGATGGATCGAATATAATGGCTAAACAATACATGACGGAGTCCGAGTTAGGACCGTCGCCATCGGAGGTGGCCGCGGCGATAGCGCAGCGGCGACCAAATGAGGCAGAGAGCGAGATATTGGGGACGTGGAATTTGGACACGGGCGTGGAAGGGTTGCAAACGAAACTCGAAACGAGGCGGGCGGAGCGCCCTCCGGTGTACGATTGCGCCGGCAATTACTCGAGTTATGAGGCAAGTCCTCGGGGACAGAACCAGAAGCTCAACGAGGAAGGGTTGTTTTCGTGCTTCGGGAACATATGTGGCATCGAATGCTCCATAGTTTGCTGTGCAAATCAGGCTTCCGGCGGAAGGAAGAGAAATGATGGTAACATGAGACACCAAAGAAGCTTTTCACAAAGTTGTACATGATCACACCCAAATTTTTGTGAAATGGACTCAAAATTTGGTTAATGAACAAACAAACTATGCAAGTGCCTCTTCAAACAAATGGACTCAAAATTTGGTTTACTCTTAGCATGTTCAATTATACTATAATCTTTGCCCCTTCAAACAAGACAAAAAACAATAAAAGAATACCATCCATATCTCCAATTTTCTAAATAAATATGACTATTGAAATTACCAATATTTTGGTTCAACCCAAGGCTTTATACGCTTTGTCGAAACAGTTACTATGCTCTCCCCTTAGTTCAAATAATTAAGATGCAATCTCTGATGGAATTTGTCCATTTCTTGATCCTTGGTGGCCTGAAAACCCTCTATCTTGCCTTGGACCGGGTCTGTAGAAACCATTTCCTCTCGGTCTGTTGTTGTAGTCCCATTCACTACCATCATAACCACCTCCCCTGCCAAAACTACGGGAACCAAAACGCCCCCTTGGTGCCTCTGATTGGTAGCCGCCCCTGCCTCTACCCCTTCCTCCTGTCATGATATCAGGAGAGTTAATGAAATCACAAAAGAATGTTAGTATGATAGAAATTGCCGCCTAGTAAGAGATTGCAAGATAAGTCCACATAAAGGAAAGCAATACAATACATCTCTTCATTAAGTATTACTGCTGGATAACATGACCAGCATCCAAGGAAGATTTCCAACAAAAAATTATCGAATAATTATTGAAACATGTAATGCATTTATAAATATTTAAATTTAAACCCTAAACTGGGGACAAATTAGAATATTTGTTAGCATAAGATTATTTCTATAAAAAAATTATGATATTAAACAAATATCATAGGTAAATTATACTCCCTTAGTCCCTAAATGAGTGTCCACTTTCCATTTTTGCCAAGTTAGTTACGCAGGAAATACAAGGAATATTCCTAAGTTAAGTTATTTCGAAAGCCTAGAGTTTGTTACAAGACTAGCACATAGGGTTAAAATTGGAAAGTCCAATACTAACCAAATTATCCTTAATTTTTACATAAGAGATAAAGTATACACTCATTCTGGGGTGAAGGGGGTAATATTTATTAAAATTAAGATTTGAATAGGGGCAAGTGACCCTACAAGCCCCCACATAGATCCATCCCAGTCGGGAAGCCACCACAATCACCAATAAATTAATTAAACAGGTTGTCAAATCATAAAACATTAATGCAGAAGTTAACCAGATATAGCACCCATTCAATTGATAAAGAAAACATACTTCCTCGAGAAGGAATGTTGCTGTTTGGTCTCCGCTCTTCAATGTGCACTTGTCGATCAGCAATCTGAACAGTAGCAGCCTACATATATAGATATGGTGTTAAGAAAGCATCTTTAATGAGAGTCGTTTTCAGAGAACAAGACACGAACTTGAGGCTCTACGTAACTGAAAATAAAATCTTCTGTAAAGCATTCAATGCAGGATGGAAAACGAAAAAATAATAAAAGTAACCATTTATTTATACAAATGATCAAACTAATAATTTGCCTTTATATAGAACATTTTGGTAATGAAGGAAAGATCTACAGTACTAACTAGAAAGTAGAAAGAAGATAATTAATATATGCATCATTGTAATTTACATATTCACCATAAGAGATACTTTATTGAAGTTTTCTGAAATGTATTTTCAATACCTTGATTGCATTCTGGACGCCGCTCATATCTTCAAATTCAACAAATGCATAGCAAACTCCAAAAACATCCTGCACATACATGAAATCTTTTAGCACAAATACAGTGGACATAAAACTTAGAAAGTAAAACACACAAGGAAGATTCTAAAAGAATAAACCTTGCGACTCCTAATGACCACACCATCAGAACTGAGTTTACCAAACTTCTTGAATTCCTCCTCGATTTCAGAAGCAGAAACATTAGATGGCAAGTTTCTCACAAAGACCGACTTTATTTCACCTGAAAAAGATGCAAACTCAACATCAATATATACATTCCAAAATATTGACTATATGGAGCAATTAAAGACAGATGAGCTGTTTGTTCAATAAGAAAGATATTATCTTCCAAAATGTGATATAGCAAATAGCAATTCCGGTGAAATAAAAGTTCATTAACATGATTCCAAATATGTACTTAAATAGTAACACGGAAAAGTTGTGCTGAAATCCTAACCTTCATCTTCTATTCCTGAAATCTCTTCCGCTGTCTCTACCCCAGACCTTTCAAACGCATTTGACGATGCAACTGCTTGATCAGCGGTGGGCTGCGAAGCATCACTCCACTCTGACATTGGTGGTGCACTCTTGTTAGCAGAAGGCTGTTGAGCTACTTGTGCAGGCTGCGCTTTAGCAACCCTCAACTTTCCATGAGAATCAAGTAGGAAAAATCAGTCATAAATATATTTAAATGTTATCTCTTAAACACAAAAAGATCTGCGTGACAAAAGACAATAAAAGGTATAGAGCATACAATTGAAGCATAAGTATTCCTTTGGGACTCCCCAACAGGTTCGTCAACAGAAGTAGGCATGTGGTCTTGTACAGCATGCACTGCATTTTGAAGGGACCCATTTGACTCTTCTGCAGCATTCTCCTCCATAATGTGTTCAGACTCCTGTACTTGAAGCACTTGTCCCTCAGGAAAGCTGTAGTTATCAACTAGACCATTTTCTTTGACAGTGGCGGCGGCAAGGGGCATGAACTCTCTTGCCTGGATCTCTCCACCAAGTAGATAGTGGGGCACTGCATATGGAATGATATTCTATGCATTAGAAAGAGAAAATATTACAAATTCCAAGAGAGATTCCATGCTAATGCGCAGAGATATTTTGAAAACAGATTTCAATCATGCATATATACACATGGTTGTTGGATCGCAATACAAATCGTGAATCGAGAATGGATTTTGTGAATCAGGAATTGTATGGTATTGGAGGATACGAACACAACCGCACAAGAAATTAAAATAAAATGTTATTGGATAAAAAATACCAGTAAATATGAAGATGAAAACTATTTTATTTAAAATAAACAACTAAATGAGTACAAAATACTTGAACATTTGTATCCCAATTATTTAGACATCATTTTCAAGATTAATATCATCACTGTAGAGCAAAAAAGTTAAAATTTCAAGTTAGGTTAGGCCTCAATAGTCATTAATGAAGAGATTATATAGCAAATCAAAACCCTTATGTCTTTTTCACAGAAACAAACGAAGAAAACAAAGATATAAACATGATATTGTATCTTTTTATGCACCGAACCGCAAATCGTATTGCAAATCTCGATATTTGACAACCATGATATACATATATATTGTCTTAAAAAAGTAATAGATAACTCTGGGCTAGAAGGTTGCCACCAACAATATTGACCACATTGTCACAGGTTTCCTTTCATCTATTTATAAATTTTTCTGCTCAATTAGAACAAACAAAATCATAGAATTGTATATTGAAAAAGATTGGTAACTTGCTATCTTCCTTTTTTTGAATAACAAGATTGGTAACATAGAATTGTATATTGAAAAAGATTGGTAACTTGCTATCTTCCTTTTTTTGAATAACAAGATTGGTAACATCAAAACCCACACACAAAAGGGATCCTTAACTGGGTAAAATTATAGTACCTGGCTCTTGAATGGTAGTAGGAACATTTAGTTTAGAATCAAGATTGCACTGAGCTAGCAGAAGAGCTGGATGGTGGTGAACTGGTTCATCGTCGATGAAGTGAAATATATCATTAAGAAGAAAATAGCCTTTCTCCTGAGGGGCAAGGAAAAATGTTTGCATGAATTTCCTCCTGCCAGTAAAACCCTGTATCAGCACAGATCCCGATACCATCACAAGAACTCCTCCATTCCAAGATTCCAAGGAATGTGCTGTCTTGATCTCAACTCCAGTAAAATTGAATGACATAATAAGTGTATGAATTTGCTGTAGAAAAATTAAAGAGAAAAATGAGCCAAGATGTTTCCATAAGTAGTTTAAAAATCAGTCAAACAATTAAAAGAAAAATCCCTGGACAGAACCATGTTAATGATATGGCACAAAAGTAAATAAAAAAAAATGCATATCAATTATTCTACTATACACATGAATTAAGCTTGGGTGATGGTGATGCTATCATTTCTGTCATAGTCAATGTGTACAAAAAAATAATAATGTGTCAATGTGGGCTAGAAAGTTTTGTAAGACAACCTAATTTAATCATAGAGTTCCTTTAAGAAAAATATTTTGCTGCCACTTTGTCAAGTGTTTATTATCATCTGGTTAACCATTACAATAGCATAAACCATCAACTGTCTATAGCAACTACGAAATGGACGCATGTCTCTTATTTAGAATTGTAGCACATATCTGATGTCAACAAACGCACGCGCAATATGAATATATTTGTGACAAAATCTAATATGTGTGCGTGTATAAAAAAAATTGATATCATTGGAAATAAACCACCCAAAATTACTCATTTGTCAGCCACGGGGGATGAAGGTGATGTCTACTATGTAATGATGATATTACTATAATTCCTAGCAAAGGACTAGAGTCCCACCCCACCAAATAAAAAACAAAATAATATTAGAATTTTGCAATTATGGTAAAGAAGACTGATCAGCCCCTAAACTGTTGTTTTGTAAATTATTCTTCTTGTGTCCACATTCAACCACTTCACCGAGAGTTTGCGACAAAAAAGAGTATTACCAAATTTGTATAAAAAACACATGTACATGCACCATGTTACTAGGGTATAAATCATGTATTCACTAAAGAATTCCACCTAAGAAGGTCATACCAATAATACCCTTCTCTTACATTGTCACATGTTGGAGGCCACTAAAGTATCAAATAGGGATAAAATAAGTCTGATGTGACTTGTATTTCTTACCAAAAAAAATGCAATAATGTCACGAGTGTTGCATGTGTAAAAATATCCCACAATAAACTAGAGCATCCAAACACAATTGATCATCAAATAATTGTGCTCACAAGTTTTAGAAACTCAACTATTCAAGTTCACCACCAATTAAGCTAACAATTGAAGTTACATGTCTTGGAAAAGAAATCCAAAATCATAATTTGGTTTGAAGGTTTCTAAAGCCGAGAAAAGTAATAGAGGAATAAGAAGATAGTGTAACTAAGGAATATAATTTAAGAAGCACGCGTAATTATTAGTTGATGCCAATGCCACAATATCACCATATTTTTAAAGTGAACTTCAAGAAGTTTCTAAAATAAATACACAGGTTTTAATAGGAAAATATCTAGTTCTGGATCGAAAACAATATTTCATGTTCCCCTGTGAAATTAAAGATAGTCAGGTTCCATTATCATATGCATAATGCATACACAGGTATCTTACTGTAATCCCATGTGTTCATTTCAATATTCATTTTCATTCACTATCATGTTGACAATTTACCATTAACCTAAAAAAAGCTAATGAATGAGAATGCACAAAAGGAGTGGAATATGAACAAAGAAATAACAAATATGAAAATTGACCAGCATTGCAGTGGCAGTCTCTCTGGTGTTGCCGTCGATGCGAATCATGGTGCTGGAATCGGAGTAGAACTGGTGCACAAAGTCCGGCTGCTGCTGTAGCACCTGGTAGTACTGCCCCACAAAGTAAGTCCCCACCTGAAACCATCATCATCATCATCATCAACAACAACCACCAAAACAAATCCAGAAAGAGATCAATAGTAACTAAGAGTAGAGTAGAGCAGAGAGAGAGAGCGCGCGAACTTGAGCTGCAGTGACAGGAATTGGAAAGGGAGTGGCCATTTCTCGGAATCCCTTAAACCCTATAGAGCAAGCACCTTTCCAATCAAAACCCTAGATCCGAAATGCGCCCCTTACAAGATCTGAACATCGATACCAAAAACCCATATCAAAAAATACATCAAAAAACAATTTTTATCACCCACCAGGCAAGAACATAGCTAAACAAACACATACATGAATTAGTTTAGAGAGAGAGAGAAGAGAGACCTAGGTTTTGGGTTTGGAGATGGATAGATTTTTTGGGGGAGAGGATGTTTGTTTTCCACTGGTTTTTGTTTGGGGGTGTCACTAGCTGCAGCACAAGCCACAATCCACAATCAGAGCAGGCAGCTAGTGTTGTGTTTTTTCGGATTTTCCCAGGCACTGAATTAATAATTATATATTTATACTCGATTTTCTTTTGGCCGCAAACATGAGGTTCTGAGCGGATCCGTAAACTCGTTGTTAACACTTTTAAACCATTCTATCACATCTAGACTGCATTCTCTGACTCGAACTCGATACCTCGTATTAAGCTAAAACAACTTCTTACCAGTTGACTCACGCGCTCAGTGATACTCGATTTTTTTCTACTTTTTTCTACTTTCCTTAAAAAAAATACTTTGTACACAAATGTTTCAAATCCAAACACTGCTATAAAGTTAGGGTTTTAGGTCTTTTGAAATCCTCCTCCAAATTATTTTGTAGAGCATAAGAATAACTTTATTTATATTTAACTATTAAAAATCGTACTCGTAAATAGGATCTACGCTGTGGGTAGATTAGAATATTTGATTTGAGAATTGGAATGAGATTTTATAAATAGTTTGGTGGACTAAAACATAGAAATCAGTTTATTTTCACTTGAAACTGGTAGAATGTGATTTTCATTTTCATGTACACAAGTTGTTAGGGTTTTAATCCGTGCACAATGTCATATCTTTAGATATAATCATGTCGCACAAGTTGCCATATCTCAAGACTAGATATAATTCGAAGCATGGATCCCTCAAATAGTAATCTAGACACTCAAATAGAAAAAGTTGAGAAAACTTTCAATGGGAGGCCGCCAGATTGACTTCCAAGTAAGACGGAGAACTAAAAGAATGTCAAATCGGGTTCATAGGAAAGAAGTTTGGATATAGGCAGTGGTTGAAGATGAATATGTGAGTATATCAGGTCAGGATAACAAGATAAAGGTGATTTAGAGTAGGGACTTTAAAGTTCAAGATAAAGCATACGATAAAAAAAACTGAAGAATAACTTTTGAGACGTCCACCTCCACACTCTTAGAGATTCCTCAAGGAAAATGACGACTTGCAGTTTCATAAATTTATGAAAATATTGCAATAACTTAGGATTAACATTCTCCTGGTTGAGACATTGGAGCAAATGCCTAACTATAACCAGTTCCTCAAGTAAATCTTATACAAAAAGAGTACAATGGAATAATTTAAGGGGGTTTAGTTCAATAACGAATGTAGTGTAATAGTTCATAGCATTGTACTCGTTAAGGAGGACATGGGCAGTTTTGTCATAACATGTGGGCTCGTTAAGGCATATTTCTTGTTGATTTTATGACCCTGATTTTTGAAGCAGACAAGACGGTTTCGTTTATATTGGGTTGCCCATTCTTGGCCATTACAAATACAAGACATTTGCATGTTTCATAACCCTCTGTCACCTCGCATGTGCGAGCCTTTTTAGATCACCTTCAACGACCCTATAACGTCTTTCTCAAACGGGCTCCTTCCTAGATAACCACACGACTCAAAAATTGGGTAAATGTCAAAGATGTGTGGAACTGTTACATGTCTCCTTAAGATCGCCTCAACTAGCAATTGGGTCCTCCATGACTCTCCGCAATGCTCTCTCCAAAAATCATCCGTCCAAGACCAAGTTTCTTCTCAAGACCACAAATGTATTATGTTTGCGAACGTCTCATGTTCACGAAATAGTTCTTAGCTTAGATCCACAAAATTCAGATATTTTATATCTGTAAAGTTAACCATTTTTTTTTTACCGAACAAGTACAGTTCACGAAGAATAAATAAAAAGTATCGTAGTCTCATCATACAATCAACCAAAGGAAGTTATTCATAATTATAATTTATAATAGCAAGGAATGACAACGACATTATTCTCTTGCTAAGAGAAATCCAAGACACTCAACAACTTCAACATTTGGAGCAAAGCAACAAGGTTATGAATGAATACACAAAAAAGAAAGAAAACAAAAAACATAATTGTAAGACAATGTAATTAAATTTGAGGATTTGACAACAAAAAATGATCCTCAGACGGCAAAAATGTTGCTCTTTGTGTCCTCACACCATTATTTGTCATCAAGAACTCAGTACTAAGAGCCATGGAAGGAAATGAAGAAGAAGAAGATGAAGACGTGGAATCAAAACATGAGAGCAACCATTGAAATTGAATTATGAGGAGGCCTACATGCCTTGATCCACCAAGTAATCTCCGAGCCTCTCGACTACCAGGTTGCACTGTCCCGGCGTCATAGGTTCATCATAGATGCCGAAAATCAGTGCCTGCCCCGTCTTCTTTATAGTTATCCCACCAGGGCCCTGCAACACATTATCGACAACTAAATAACATGGTGTTATCACATACATATTTTGTCATAGTTCTGTCACAAATTATATTTTGTAACTGAAATTTTCGTCATAGATCGTGAGTTTTTCTGTAGTGATGGAAAGAAAGCTAATTTTGTTCGAAATAGAGAATGGATGACCTTCTTGCCACGAATGACAGCTCCGGGCTCACCCTGGATGACCATGTACTTGGAGCCACCGAGGTGTAGCCCGGTTGGAGCAAGAGTCCCTGGCTCGTCAAAATCCTTAATAATAGCATTCACTTCTTCAGATTTTATCTGCACATATATGAAAATGTACATTCATCGCTCACATCAACATGTGCAAACAAACATTAATTAATAAAATAAAAGTGTTGAAAATAGTTTTGCCTCTCCTGAACTGAAACCTTTTCTGTCTTTAGCCTCTAATTAGAATTTATTCTATTTTGAGCCCCAAAATACAACTTTGATAGTTGGAACGACAATGTTTTCATTCTTTTTTTTAGGTCAGAACGTCAAAACGCCGTTCTTTTGGGCGTGGTTGCTTGCCTGGAAAAATGAAATGTTTCTGTTTCATCTATCACAAATGGAGGCTAACATGAACTAAAATCATATATGTGACATGATAATAACCTGTCATCCTAAAACAACAACAAAAAGAATTGTCGGTGCAGATGAGGGAAAACCATTAAACCCTAAATGAAATAACTTGGAAAGCGCTCACGTCAGGGAAAGAGGGGCTTTTGGCCCAGATGCTGCCGTCGTGGCCGGAGATGGCGGCGGCAGTGAGGTGGTGGCCCTCAATATCACACATGAGGTGCTCATCGACGTACGTTTGCCACGACATTATCGAACGATCCTGTGAACGGAGATACTTTTGTGTTTCTTGGTTGTGTTGTTGATGAATATGTGTCTAAATGATCTTAAAGTTGGATGATAACACAAATAAGTGTATGTGTATTGGATTTATCTTCTTCTCTCAAAGGATGTTCTTGTTATTGATTGATGATATGCATTCAAATACTCAGTTATGTGGTGTGGAAGAGAATGAAATATATAAATAACAATTTGTAACACAATATGAGGTCTAATTTTTAACTGCCATCCTATTTTTCTTCTCTAATCACTATTTATTTTAACTAAATTTGCTTTTTTTTTTCATTTTCAGGGTTATTTCTCCTCCACTTAAATTATTATTGTGTCATTGCTATTACTATTTCTCTTCATTTGTCATGTCTATTTTTATATATTGTAATTCATTAAGTTGTTGAAAGGAAAGAGTCAACAACCTCCTCTATGGGTTTTGTGAACATTGTTTATTTCATCATATTAAAAAAACTAATATTCGTTGTTTTCTTTATTAGCAACGGAACATCATATTTGAAGTAACAATGTTTTTCACTTCTAAAAAGTGTCATCTTAAATCTCATCTCATACCGTCAACAAGAAGGGGTGTGTGCTTAGTAAATCTACAAATGAATCTTAAATGTCCCAAAAAAGATCCATACCTCATGTCTTAAGGGGACATTTATGCTACACAAAACTAAGATGAGAGGGGACAATGTGTCACGCTGTGTTTGGTCGCAAGTGAAAACGATGATGTCATGCTTTGGTCATTGTATTAAATTTTGTAGATAAATATACTAGTACCAACATTTGTTGAACAGAGTGGATTAAATCAATAAAAATGATGTAAATTTATAATTATAACTTATACCCGCTTTGATGAATTTATACTAGTGTGAAACGTCATATTGGATCCACATGATTTTGATGTAGTTGAACACGTGTCGCTAATTCTTTGGTTGAGGCTCGCAACCCCTATTTTTCCCTTACATTGTTAAAAATAATGCTCACAAATTTCATCTACAAATTTCTTAGATAGGTGAAAAATATCAGTCTTTAGGAAATGAAAGTAATCATGAATACTATCTCATAAGGAAACTTCTACTCAAACCATAGAAGAAATTTATACTTATAGTCATGGGGAGACATTGCTGAAGTGATAGCATTTGCATCAGCCAATCCTTTCAATTCACTTCCATGGTTGATGTATGGTTGATCATAAAAAATCCCATTTTTAGGCTTGTGATTTCTTCCCTTCAGCTACGCTTACACGCAATGCTCGGCCTTCTAGGTCCTACAAGAATCGTAAGAGTTAGTCATAGCCAACCCAAGAATATCACAGTGGATGCATATGTGTGCAATGATGCAAGAGGGAGGAGATTAATACCACTCCATTAAGAGCTTCAAGAGCAGCTTTCATCTCTGATTGCGTTGAAAATGACACAAAACCGAAGCCACGTGGCTTTCCTGATTGCCCATCATATAGAACCCGTGCTCCAACCACATTTCCATGTTCTTGAAAAGCTTGCATCAAACTTTCAGATGTAACCGACCAGGCTAAATTACCAACAAAAAGCTTGTGATCCGTTTCTGGATATAGAGGTTCTTTAGGTTTCGGTTTGTCAGAAAAGTTCACCCTCAAGATTCGGCCCATATATTCCTGAAACAATGATTTGTTTTTACTATCAAAACTGGAAGCTAAATGCACATGTATCTATGCAAGGGAAACATATATTCATCAAAGAGGGTTACTAAATTTAGTTATTTCTATTAGATTGTAATTGGAGAAGGATATTTAGAAAGAGAAGAGTCTTACACGTCGATCAAGATTATCAATTACTGCATTACAATCTTCAATGGAACTCATTGTTGCGAATCCGAACCCTCTACTTCTTCCAGTTTCTCTATCATAAAGAACCTGTGACCATTTGCATTGATCAATAAAGAATGATGATAAAAGAAAAAAGAAACGTAATGAAGATCGAAGAAATTAAATAATAATACAGCACAAACTAAGAAATGAATTCTCCAACATTAATATATGTATTTTGGTCAAATAGGTAATCCAATTATCTTTTATTAGTTCTTTTGATAGGCAATTGGAAATAATGACCCGACACTTATTTGAACAAGTCTGCCATTTCTCCCACAGCTTGATGACCCTTGGTGGCAGATAAATCCAGCTCTTAAACTTCTAATTTCTTTGGCAGAAAAAGCATATACACAATTTCCATTGTTCAATTAGAACTTGAGCTACAGGTAACCATTTTTGTAAACCAACATCACTCAGTCTGGCTACTTGCTACAACTCTCTTGGAATATGTCTCAACACTCAACTACTTATATCACAAGTATTTAACAGCCATAATAACACATTATTTCCAACAACCTCAGCCAAGGGGCTAGTCTACTTTTTTGGTCTGCAATTGCAGCTTCAGAAGACATTAAAACAAGGGGATTTGCCATCCTATGCCACCAACCAGGACACACCAAACGTTCAATAGATTCTAGGTGCGTCTATTGAATGTCCATTAATCCAGAGAAACAGAGTCCAAATACACCAACATGAATGTCCATTAATCCAGCCATTGCCATTCAATTCCATGTTCTTGTGAACAACACGATTATGGTCTAACCCACAAGACAAAACTTTTCTTCAACTGGCAGCTAAAATATTTGAAGGATATAATGTACATTGAACAGATAAGAGAAAAGCCTCACAGCATATCTTGTACTTGATAGTTACCCAAGAACATAGTACATTAACCCATTACCAAACTATCTTGATTGAAACTAACATCAAACATAGAACCTTAATTAATATGGGCCTAACAGAACATATGTTCCAGTGTTTCCATCTAAAGGAGTCAACAGTTCATAGATGGATCATGACTGACACATTGACCAATCTTGGAGGAGACACCTTGAGAATAAATTGGTGACCCCAATTGCAAGTAAAGCTCACCCATTTAATTCAACAAAACAACCTAGATCACTCAATCACAATCAATTATCACTCAAAAATCATGGGTAACTAGGTAAAAAGCCAGGAATTAGGAATACCTCAACCATCTCAGCAGTTGCATATTCCTGAATCATGCCAGCAAGCTGGGCACTGTCAATATTGTAAGGCAAGTTCCCAAAGTAAAGCTTGGTGTTCAAGGGTTCCTCAATTTCAGCCTCTCCATCCCCAGATTCAGCTGAGACCTCAACCTCATCTCCTTCCACCTCCTGGCCGGCTGCTTCAGCTTCAGCTTCTTCCTGCGCAACAGAAGCGGCTATCCTCTGGACACGCCACTTGTGAGACAGAGCAGATATGGGAAGTGGGTCCAATGGAAGATACTGCGATATAGACGATGATGATGGCAATGCCAAGCGGTGTGTTGAGGGAATTCTGATGAGAAAGGATTCATTTTTGGAGCGGAGGCTTTTATGGGTGTGAATGGGGGAGGAGAAAGAGGAGACGGCCGCGGCGGCGGCGGCGGGGGGCGGGGGCGGCCCGGTTGCCGGGGGGGGGGGCAGCCATGTTGCCGGAGAGTGGTAGAGGAAGGGGATGAAGGAGATGAGGAAGGACAGAGAAGTAGCCAATGCGGTCTCATCTATAGTTGAGAGAGAAGCTGATGTGGGCAAGCTGTGTCCAATGAGACAGTGGGAGGAGGATAAGGTAAAGTTCTGGATCACACTTGTTGGAATAGTTATGGGGTTACTCACTAGTCATTGTTTTTAACTACGGATGTTATTGTCCTGGTCAAGATACATACCTCTAAGTAGCTCTGGGTTCAACACCTTGAGTCGAGTGAAGTGTGTTGAGATTTTAAAGGGAGAGCTGCTTTCTATTGGATTTGAATTGTCGTGGATTCAATCTTGTGGCGTCCCCAATACAGACTCGGTTGACGTGTGTGACCCATCTTCAATGAGACTGTCTCTGTGGCTCAACCTTTTGTGTAATTTTTGCGTTGTTTTCATGACCTCCAAAACAACAGGCAAATAAATTTCAAAGCACCGGGAGAGGTGAAAAGATCGGGAAATGATTAACATGCAAATAATGCATCTTGCCATGACCGTGTTTGGCTACGCGAGCTATATAGAGGAATTAGCCTCATTTTCATCAAGTAGAAGCCTCTTAGGTGAGAGCAGAGAATCTAGAAGGGATGCTTTAATGAGGCACGATAGGGCATTTTGTCGTGGCAAGAGCTTCGTCGCAATAAGATTGGAGTTTTAATTGCTGCGAAGCTCTTGGCTGCAATGTCAGACTTAGTTTATGTGTCTTCGTGAAAGCCTCTAATGTGTGACTTTATGGTGCCACTTAGGGTGTTGCCCGTATGGAATCCTTAGGTGGGTTTGTTTGGTTATGCTTATTGAACGAGTTCTTTGGGAAATCGTCTTGAGTAAGCCCCTCAAGCGGATTGACTCTATAAATCATCCGTTGGATTGACTTTGTATTTGTCTGTTTTGGCTGCTGACGAAGCTTTAAGATACATGTGTCGTCTTAATACCAATACCGGTTGTCTCTTAAACTATTTATCATTTCATAGCATTGAATATAAAGTGTAGTTGAGGCCAAATGTACTAAACATACGTTGGGATCTTCGTCACCTGTTTTATAGTCTTGGACCACACTGTTTCTAGTCATATATGAGCACACCTTATAAAATATGCAATTCCAAGGTTGTTAAAGTATTTGGTCCATGTGGTTGAACAAAACTCAAGCATGAACCACACTTCATGATATACAAACATTAGTTACTGATATTGAAGTGAAGAGGAGTGAAGAAAAATAAGCAGAAGTGGAGACACAAATGTTTGAGTAGTAAACATTGGTCCTCAATTCCATTGTTGCATCAAGACAAATTTTACAGAGCCTGTACAATTCTGTGGCAAACAAAGTAAACATCTAAACTAGTATATTGATTTGCTCAAATATCAGTACTGATCCGATCCGATGGGAACTTACTAGACTTGCCTTCTATGCTATGATTCCCATTCTTTACGACGCGCTCTCTGCCTTGTAACTGCTACTGCCGACCCTTTCTTTCCTTTGGTATCAGATGTGTCCTTGGACTTTCGAGCGCTGATAGCATTTTCAGGAGTGACTACACTTGGTTTAATCTTACATTTCACATGTCTGTTCTGTACCGGTGTTTGTGTTTTCACAGCTCTCTGTCTTTCTGCTTCCGTCTTGTTTATATTCCCAATCATTGCATCGTTGTCTAAATACAATGAAACCGTACAAGTGTTAGAGACCTTCGTCTGTAAGTAAATTGATTCACCAATGATATACAACACGCACACACTCTTGCAGACTGGCATGAAACAGAAAAGTGAAATTACCGGGACTAGATATGACAGCTCGTGGTCGTGGGATTGAACTGGCTCTGATATTTGTTTTATCATCTTCATCATTTGTTTTATCACTCTTCACTTCTTCTGTTAATCAAGTAGAGTTAGAGATGAAAGCTAACAAAAATACCTTTCCAGAGAAACAAATGATAAATCTGTTGTACGAAGATCATACTAGTGAAGTGAGGAATTAAACCTTCCGAAACCAAAACTTTTGGAATGGCTGCGTTAGATAAATAAGTCTCAGGAATCTTCACAACGGTTGTTGGAAAAACATAATGTTGTTTCTTCACTGCAAGTAGCAAATGTGTCAAGACTATAGCAACCCCCGATTAGCTTCTAAGCAAATTAATAGAACCTTGTACACTTCACAATAGATTCATAGTATCTAAACAAGTTGGAATTTACGTGTGCATCAAACATATAGACATATTTAACTCTATTATCCACTGAACCTCCATATACTGAGTTCTCTCATCAGCAATTATATAACATATATACGTCACCATTACCATTACAAATAAGTTCAAAATGAATACACAATTTAGAATCTAGCAAGATTTGGTTTCTGTGTAATTAGATATTTTTTATAATCATCACTCAAGAGCAGAAAACAATCAGAGTTTGATGCTGTAACATATAAAACTTACAAGATATGTTCAAATATCACAGAATTTACATATAGTACTTACAAAAAGTCAGGTTTTATCAGGATACTATGGTAACTATAAAAAAGCAGAAAAGACGGTGAATTCATCAAACTTCTTAAAACCATTCAATAGTGAGCTGAGATTGTCACTCACCATGACACAACTCGAGTTTGTCATGCTCGTATTACCAAGCAATACAATTAAGGTAAATCAATTTCGGTTGATTTTAGAGCTGTTCAAATCAACAATCCCAAAAAAAAAAAAACAGTAACCTATATTTTCTTTTAAAATCATAACTGAAACAAATTAACATGATCAATCTCTCTTTATATCTTGTTTTGTTTTCCCAAGGAAGCAACATCATTCACAAATCACAATCATAGTAGCAAAAGATGCATAATTGAAAATTAGCATAAAATTGCAAAACAACAAGAGCATGAATATATATACCTGGAGAACAGCAATCATAGATGGAAAGAGATTGAAAATCCCTAAAGAACATGAAAGAAGTTGTCTTGTGATCATCCCCTGAATCATAATCCCTCACCTTCACATTGGGATACACTAGAAGATTCCAAACAAAATACCAACATAATTACAACACAGAACAAAACAAAAACAAAAACAAAGTCTCATGCCATAATCGAATCTAAACTAGTTGCAGCAAACACAAATTGCATCACATAACAGAACAATAAATAAAAAGACAGAAACCAAAGAAACCCAGATGAAAAAAACTCACTTTTTTGGTTATTTGGCAGCTTCTTCAGCTATTTTTGGTGGGTTCGAACAATCTATAGAAACGAAGAGCAGAAAAGCACAGAAAACATGTGTTGAAAATATGGTTTGGAATCGGAGTTTGGGTCAAAGGGAAGGGGCTGTCTGTGTAGGAACTAGGAAGATGTCAATTTGTCAAATTGTTAATGGTGGTGGGTCCGATTCGTCACTTCAGTCGCTCGCTTTCCGAATCGGATTCGGATAAGCCGCCCGAATCCAAAACAAGTCTATCGCTACCAGTTCTCTTCTTCTTCGCTCGCTGTTTTGCAGTAGAATTAGAATTCAAAACGGTTTTGCGGGTTCGGTTTGGGCTAACCCGTCTCACAGATACGGAGTACTATATATAGTTGCTAAAGAATTCTTTTTATAATATACGCGTGATCTTAATATTTTTTCTTTAAATATATTTTTAAAAAGTGTAAAGTGTGAAGTCAATGAAAACTTATGGAGTGCTTGTTTGGCAACTCTTTCTTGTAGCTGCAAGTCAAGTCATTGCCATGTAAGCAAAACTTTCTAGTTCAGTTATTGTGTTGTTCGAGAAAATAGAGATATAAGACTTCAGTTGACTGATATAACTTTATATCAGTTACATTAATGAGGTAATGATAGCTTATTTAAAATTATGGATTCGGACAGGTCATTCCGCTCCCACAAATTCACTAGGGTAGGTATAAGTGAAATTTAATGAGGTGTCATCACCTCATTGGCTTGGTTAAGTCGCAACTGATATAAAGTTATATCAATCAACTGATACACATTTTACTCATCAATTATTTTATTCAATTTATGTAACAAAATTAATATCAGAGAGAGAGAGAGAGAGAGAGCCTAGCGGTACAAGGTGCAATGAGGCTCTCGTGATAGAACCAAGTCACAGGTAAGCTGAGATCGATGAGGTATGGTTCAGAAAGTTGTGGTGATGGTCGTAATGTGGTTGCAGGAGGTTGTTCGACAAATACTCCTGTTTTGGGTTATATTTTAGTACTCAAGTAGAAAGAGTACAAGATTTTAGGTATCTTGATTTGTGCATTGAGAGTCACCTAAAATTGTCCATGTCAGTACATATAAACGTGATATCATTTGCCATGTCAACAGAGATGCTAATGGAATCGGACGGAAGTATTAAGTCTAATAAAATTAAAATTTGAGTATCAAACTAGATACTTTGTAAAGATTTTGGGTACCACCGACGCCTTTGCTACCAGTACGGTAAAAGCAGCAAATATGTTGTTTTCTATTTTTAAGAAAAGAAAAGAAAATCTGTATGAGAGGTTTAGGGTTTTACTGGTTTTAGCATTTAACTTAAGACCGCCATTGATACTGAATAATGGAATGTTGAATTTGGTGGGGAATTAGTGTAAAGCTTGTGCTGGTAATGCTGCGCAGTGGTTTGTTGAGGAGGTGCCCATGGAAGAATATCCGGCGGCTTTCGACGGAGCGATGGCGTCGCATTGAGGACGAAGGCGACTGGTTTTACCATTCCGAGTGGTGGGGATCGGACTCCGATCCCGGCGACTCTCTTCTCAGTTCCACTTCCCGTCATGGAAACGGCGTCGTCTCTGTTCTCTCCTATCCTTCCTCCAGACCTGTTCGTCTCTCCCCTACCATCTTCCAGTTTTCAATTTCAAAACTTTTTTCTCTATTCGTAATGATGTTGTTGTAAATTTCATACAGAGTGAAGCTTGTTGGCCAGCTGCAGAAAAATGGCTCCAGCAGAGGTATGCTGAGATTCATCAAGGTTCTGAACGCTTCAGGGTTCTTGGATATCATTGGCGTGATCTTCGTTTCAATGAACGCACTCGCCAAAGCACTGTTAAAATTATGGCTGCTTGCCCAGAATCAGACCCTGACTCTGTTTTCATTATGCAGCAGCCACATTGTGTGGCTATGCCGTGTAAGTCATGTTCCTCCAAACATTTTTTTATCTTTCAAACTACCTAGTATAGGTTTCAACTATTAATGTCTGTGAATCATTGTTTGAGGAGATGATTCTTAGCTTGTAATGGATACAAAAGATTATCATAGGAATATATATCTTCTTAATGCTCTACTTCTTTGATTGGTTTTACTTTTGTTTCTCTAGTTGTGGTCATATTGATTTTGGATTTGAAGATAATCATATATACCTGTATAGTTATCGTTCTAGCTTTAGATCACACTAGTTGTATAATATATGATGCATTGTATGAAACAAAACAATGATTTAGATTGTAATTTTGTTCATTATTTGTGTTGGGAGGAATAGTTGTCTGAATAAAAAAACGCATAACAGAGAAACACTATATATTTTCCCGATTAGAATCATGTTTTGCATATTGAGCTTTTGTGCCTTGGGTTTCACCCAGGTTTCCTATGAGATGCCGTCTTATGTATTTGGTTGTGTATTCATAAATCATAAATTGTTCGATTAGTTCATCATTTATCTGTTTACATGTTATTAAGGACTTCAACCTTGCAAGAAAAGCTTGTTTGATCAGTTGATGTGTCCCTACAACTCAATCCTTTTTTTTTAATGATATTGTTGGACTTTAAAACTGATAATCTTTTGTTCTGTTCAATGTATATTGCAGATGTTAAGAGTATTGTGTCAACTGGACTGGCTACCATAGCATCCTGTGACAATGATTTCATGAATGTGGTACATGGCAAGAAAGATATGCATATTTTGTGCATTGGTCATGGTGGAGGGAGCTTGCCATTATTTTTGGCTAGTAAAATTCAAGGTGAGAGCAGTTAACTTCTTCTCCTTTCCTTTTGGTATGTGCTTTTGGTTAGGATGTGTACGGTAATTAGTACAATAGTTGTAAATGGTTTGTGGCTTTCTGCTATGCCACCATATCCTGAAGGGATTGTTGGATTTCGAGGTGCCGTATTATTGTTTGCTCAAGGTCTTCTTTCTATATTAGTTATAAGACATGAAAGGACTATTCATATTCCTTTCTTTGGTTTCTGCTTCTCTGAAGAGTAATCTGTGTTGTCATTGGACAAACAGTAGTCAGAATTATATGCAGCATGTTCTTTGTGATTTTTTCAGTTTGGTCTTTAACTGCCTGTTAAGTTTTTTAGTGAATGACCTTACCATTATAATTCTTATTACTTTGGATTTCTGTTCTTCCCTCAGGTGCTATTGTTCACGTAGTTGAGATTGACCCCCTTGTAATCTCGAGTTCGATCCAGGCTATGGGGTTTCCATCTTTTTCAGTTATGACCCCAACAGGTGAGCGTGTGAGTTCAAAACCCGATCCCATTGAGGAAGTGTTTTGGAAGGGAATTCACGAGAGGTTATTCCTGTACGAAGCAGATGCGGAGAAGTTCATCTTAAACGCCACAAATTTATATGATATGGTATTCATTGATGCTTATGATGGGGATGATATCTTCCCCCGCAAACTGTGGGACCCAGATTCCCCATTTCTGAACGCTCTCAGCGACTGCCTTCACCCAGAACATGGTACCGTTGTGGTGAACCTTCATTCAGATTATGATTTCTCAACGGTTGAGGATGGGTCCATCCTACATGAACTTGTCCACGATCTGCCAATGGGTAAGTATGTTTCCCGCGTGGGTAAAGCATACAAGAGCGTGCTGGTGAACAACAGGAAATCTTGTGGCGGGAAAGCGGGTTTGGGGTATACCGTCCATGTACCTTGGGTGTGCAATAGTTCTATGGTGGTATGTAGAGGTTTTGGGATGGGCAGTGGGTTGTTATCCAGAGACCTGGTTTTGGATGCTCTTGTATCCAATTCTCTTGAAGTAGAAAGAGTTCTGAACTTGCCATTTTCATGCATTCAGTATTTGAAGAGAGGTTTTGCTCTCATGTAACAGTTACATACTTGCATGTAAAAGTCTTCACAGTTTTGGCAGTGCTGGAGGTCAAAATATCAATGGCCTTTGAGCAAGAATGATGATTTTTCTCGACATTTTTCATAAGTATCTCGTTGTTAGGAAGAGATCGGGAACAATTTTGAAATGGCGGTTATTTTTTATAGAATTGTTTTAAAATAAATGTTCAAATTTTTATTTAATTAGTCTTGCATTAAACACCAACATTATCAGTATAATCAGTGATGCGTCTGTTTTGACTCAGTCGGTTCAGGTTCCCTGCGATGTTTTTCGTCTTGTCCGCATGTTAGAATTATTTTCTTTTAAGTGTTGTCGGAAATTCAAGTGCTCGCCCTCAAATGTGTTTTCGGAACACCGTCCTTTTAGACATGGTAGTAATAAATAAAGAGAATTGGTGAGAGGGTGCTGAGGAGTCGAGGGTTTAACAGGCCTAGCCACCGAACCAGCAGAGAAATGGCGCCTCAGGGAAAGAAGCGGATCGGCGGCGGCGGAAACAGCCCGGGCATTATCAGCCACGGATCCGGGG
>JAYMTA010001188.1:0-21312 GCA_036897625.1 Pelargonium cotyledonis
TCAATTAATGCTGTGAGGACTTCCATTTCAATGCATTTATTTATAGCATCCACAAACCTTAAAGTGCCCTATTAATTGAATCACATATATAGTAGTTAATTAGCAACGTGCCTTGTTTAATACAGTAAATAAATCATGCACTTTACAACGCGTTTTCATAGAAAAGTTCAATAATAATGGTCACATATGTTATGCTGGTCGAGTCAGCGGAAGACGACTTGAGTGGACTGTCTGCCACTGCCACACTTCTTTTTTAACTCTACAAATAAATGGGAAAGGAAGATAATTGCGTCGTCTTCTAAGTTTCTTTTCCAATCGGTGAGACCAAAATCTTAAAAGTATTTGCTTCATATGTTAAATAAGACAAACATTTTTTAGTGCATGAACTTTGATCAAAAGAATTGAACAACTCAAATTCAATATCGATGTTAATTTTGTCCGTTAAATATAATTATGTAATAGTTTATTTGTCGTTTTTAAGATATCGAGCATGGCATGGACATTGATGACGTGTTATATTTATGAGCAAAATATTAAAATAATATTACAAGTCATATGTCAGTTAATTATTAAAAAAAAATTATCTCTTCACTCTCATCTTCCTCCCCATGGTATCTTCTTCTTTTTGTATGCATTTTTTCTTCCAAAAATTACAACAAGTTATGATAAATGTATAATTTATATAGAAAGATTAGTTCAAAAATTATGGAAATTGTCTCTAGTTGCTATACAAGCTACGCGGACGCAAAAGTTCGTTTTTAGTGTTCGGATTTTGGATAAAAAAAATTAACCCGGTCTCTGAAAAAGTTTCGAATTTGATCATATTGATTAAAGTTTGTTTTTAGTGTAAATGAGCGTATTTATCCGATTCGATTCAAAATTGATCAAATTAAATGAGATTAGATCATATTTTATCCAAAAAAGTAATCTTCATTGACATGGGTAGAAAAAATAAAGATCAATATTCAATTGGAAAATGACGTTAAATTTATTTGTTTATTTTTAAAAGTGACATGTTAACACAATTACAAGCGTTTTGTTTCACGTCGTAAAAAAAGTCACAATTTTTAACGGAAAAGGTGAACACCGTTAGTGAATTTGACTTAATTGTTCAAAATTGAAAGTTCGTACTCCTATTTGTACAAAGTTTGTCAAAAGTGACATATTTATACATTTGATCAAAGTTCATGCACCTAAAAGGTGTTTGTCTCTATATTAAATTCTATCGCACTTTAATAATCAACATGTTGTTTCAAAATTTACCCTTGTATACATGTCACATCATCATGTTGTTTCATTTTTCATCAGCGTGATTACACGTCAACAAATGCTTATGTGACATCTGAAATTCGGATACATTCAATTTAATGGGTTTAATCAATAAAAAAATGTTCACAAGAGCTCAAACAAGACATATTGACATACTATATTTATAATTAATTTTATTTTTAAATTTTACACATATGAGCCATGTAAGCTATATAATTATTTATTTATTTTTGCTACAACAAATTCACTCCTGTATGTTTTCTAATACTCTTTGAAATTCCTGCAATTTCTCCTCCTCAATAACTTTTTACATAGTATGAAATACGGTGGATTTTAGAAAAGTTTGGAATTTCAAGAAAGTAGACATGATATTTATATGGAAACTGGTAAATGTCTCTAATTTTATACAAAATTTAATGTATACAATGAGGAGCAGCTTACATGACAAATATATTTATTTTTTATATTTTGAAACATGAAAAATGCTAAACATCTTAAATTTTATACAAACATTTCTATACAAAATGATGTGGCAATCTACATGACAAACACATTTCTCGTATTTTTGTAGTTTAAAATTAACTTTAACGAATAAAAACCCGACACATATGATACCATTATTCTTCCAAATTTTTGGCGTGGAGTGCCCGATTTATTGGACTTACTGCACATGTGGCGCGTTGTGATTCAGCCAAGTCACTAATATAATATTTGATGTGTCATATCTCATTAATTTATTGGCACATCATTTTATAAAACTAATTTTGTACCGAAGTTTGTACATATAGGCTGTTGATATATTTCATTGAGCACATTTTATGCTAAATGTCCCTTATTAGTTTTTATTTTATTTATCAAAAGTACTTATTAGTTAGTTAGTGGTGATTTTTGTCTTAAGAAATAGGACTCTTGGGCAAAACCGATGAAGTCATGTTAAATATATTTAGCCCATGAAGAGAAATATGGATATGAGCTAAATTGAGTGGGTTTGGCTTGTAATGAGCATTTGATTTATTAATACTAAAATAGCAATATTTATTGATAATACATGAAAAATTATAAATTTACTTGGCAAACACTACATGACTTGTGTACCAAGACATCCACGTCAAATGGCCATACATGAGTCAAAGTATGAAGATATGGACAAGCAATCGCCCAATATACGTCAGCCTTACGTGAGACATGAGACATGGTGCAGGGCATGGATCTTGCATAGTACCTTACCCATGTTTAGCTCACGGGACCAAACAAAAGTCCAATGTCATACGAGCGAAACTATATGTGACATGGAACGCGCCAATACATATGTGCCAAAGACCATGACATGACTCCTACTATGCTAAGGTAGTGGGTAAAGATGTTCCACCGTCCATGGAAATGTCTAACTTGTATGCTCACTAGGCTGCCACATCGACTACCTACAGCACACCACCCTAGGTTAAACGTCAAAGATCCATGAGTGAAGATGACATCACCATGACATCATCCTAATGATGTCATTATCATCCAAAAGGAATCAAGAATGACGTCATCACCACTCAATATGAGTATAAATACCCCCTTCTTAACACTACAAGAAAAACAATGATCAGCTACGGATTTAGCTACCGAGTGCTGTCCGTAGCTGATTAGCTACGGATTAGCTACGAAATACCCATCACAAATTGGCTACGGAAAAATTTGCTACGGACCCGTCACTAATTTAAGTTGAGAATGTTGCCGCCACAAAAATCACCGTCACAAATTAGAGACGGATAACCCGTCACAAACACCCGTAGCAACTGCGGTGTAAAATAAAAAAAGCGTCGTTTTGACTATTGACAATTAGGGCACTATTTTAATCACTGTTCCTCTCTTCTCTCTTTTTAACTCTCACGTTTCTCTCTTCTCTCACTGAGTGCCGTAGTTCACGACCTCCACACCGATCATGCCTTCAAGCTCACCGCCGTAGTTCACGACCTCATCACGCCTAAGGTAGATTCTTACCTTTTGTTCTTCAATTACTTGTTCTACTTCGACTCTTTCTCTTCAAATCGCATCATAAAGCATATATTAAATTAATATGTCTGGTATTTTCTACTGTGTTGCTGGGTGTTTGTTGTTGCTGTATTCAAAATGTGTTGCTGGTGTATGTTGGTGTTTATTTATGTTTTTGTATTTGTAATTGTAATTGTGGTTTTTCTGTGAAAATATTGGTGAAAGGGGTTTCGTCTTTTAGGTGCGGTTTATGAATTTGATTAGCTTATAAAGGAAATAGCCAGTTCGAGATATTTTATTGACTTGGGGCTTTTGATTCCTTGTATCTGAGATCTCCAATGAAGCTTCTGATTGTTTCTGGAAGTTGGAAATCAAACAATATGAGGATTGAATTTATTAGGGTTGATTTTGATGTCTGGTTAGTTGATTTTGTGTCAGTTTTGGGTTTATTTTGCTGATAATGTTCTTCTGAGTTAGATTTCTGGATTTCCAAGTCTTCGATTGCTTATTCTCCGTTTGGCTCTCGGGTTGATTTTCTAGTATTCGATTGCTGATAATGATAATAGATTGCTGGATTTTCTAGTCTTCGAATGCTTATTCACGTGGTGACGCTGGTCATAACCTCCGCGCCGCTCAAGCAGCTCAAACTTCTCCGCCTCATCAGCTTCTAAGGTTCCTAATTTACCTTCTTGTTTTTTTTTTACTTTCTTATAATACTTCAGTTTGTATTCAATTATATATGCTGCAGATGTATTGAATGAGTTTACTGCAAAGAAGTGCGTGAAACTCGAAAAGTTACTCAATGAGAGAGGAATGCAGACTGCTATCACCATGAAGATGAAGACCAATGACAACACCTCTGTTTCCATCAATCTGAGTCCCAAACCGGATCTGAAATTGAGACTCAAACCTCAACAAGCTAATTACATTAATACTACCAAGGTTAGTAGTTACTAAAAATATTATTTTTCTGTACAATGTAGTCGTCACTATAAAACTTTTGAAGATATTAAATTTAGTTTTAAATCATTTAGAATGTATTGTAATTAAGATTGTTGGGTTGTTAATTACTACTATTAGGCATGTCTTCATTCTTTGTTCACTCTTTTGCAGCTCTGAAGGTCTATAAAGGCATTGATGTGGGAAGGACTTTTTCAGCTCTGAAGGACTATAAAGTGGATGGAGACAAGGATATGATCTAATGATCTGTCATTGTTTTAGGCGGGTTCTCTTGATCAGCTGTGAATCACAATGCAGGAGCAAAAACAACAGTGTCCAACACTACTATGTCAATGACAGCATTGGGCGTGATCATAGTTACAACAGTGATTATTGTGACGAAAACGATGAGATCAGAGAAACTTCCTCAAAGGCTGAGGCAGAGAAGTAGTAGAGTTATGATTTAATGTAGTATTTTACTTCTCTTGTTGTTTTTAAATTGGAGAAGGTATTTACTACCACTACCATTGTTCTATCCCTTGATTTCTGAATTTGGGGGCAATGTATACATGTTTCATATTTGAATTTGAATACACATATATATTAATAATAATTCTGTTTTTTTTTTTCAATTATTGTTTTATTGTTTTATAATTATTGCTATTTAATATAAAACAATTGAAATTAATAGTATATAAAATTTAATGAAATATTAATTTTTAATTAAAATAAAATTTTGTAATTAAATTATTTATTAAGTAGCTACGGGAATCAGATACGGAAACCTGTAGCTGATCAGTTACGGGCCGTCCGTAGCTAATTTTGTAGCTGATCTGCTACGGACTTGGTGTAGCTAAATTCCGTAGCTGATTAGCTATGGGGCTGGTCTGTAGCTGGTCCGTAATTGATCAGCTACGAATCCCGTAGCAAAAAATTGCTACGAGCCTAACAGCTAGGGACCGGTCCCCGTAGCTGTTCTGTAGCTATTTCAATCTGCTACGGATTTTGGTCAATCAGCTGCGGAAAATTTCGTAGGGAATCACTGTTTTTCTTGTATAATGGAGAAAAGGTTGGATCTTTTGACTCTCATCCTCTAAATTTATATTTTTTGTGTTCTAAATTTTTGAGTAGATTATTACTATCACTCCCGAGGTGAATTCTTGTGCACCAGCACTGGTCTTTACTTAACGCATATGTTCTTCCAACTTAAGTTCTCGATAAAGAGAACTGAGGTTCTAGATCTTGAAAGGTGTGTAAATCATTGAGAAAAACAATTTGTGGAATTTTGTTAGTCTTCTCAAGTGAATCAAATTGGCTCCACCCTCAATAACAATTTGAAGACTAGTCGGTGTTTATCATTCGTCCTTCAACGTGTTCATCATCCTTAGAACATTTTTCACTAAGTGTTAGGAGTTTCAATCCAAGTCATCCTTACACATAGACAACAAGACAATTTTAGTGTGTTTACTTTGACCCGATGCGCATCACTTATAAATGAGATATGATATATAATGCGCTTGTTTGACTCAGGTCAAAGTAAATACACTAGAGTGTTAATGAGTTCCACATTCAAGGTTCTCACTCCAAGTCAAGATTCACCTCGTGTCTTGTTTCAAACCTGTAACCCACGCAAATACCACATATATACCAAATAACAAAATACTTGGAGTGTTTTTGGGACGTCGCCTCAAACATGAGAATGAGTTCTCGATCGGAATACATGAAGCTCGTAGAGAGCATTTTAGAAAGAGAAAACTAGAGAGAGAAAGCCAATAGCTAAAATGCGAGACCCGGCCTCTTTATAACTAAAAGAGAGGTTTATATACCTCCCACCCAAAGGGTACAACGTGTCGTCACGCGATTAGTCGGTTGGTTGAGATAGGGTCCACTTGGAGACCACTTATGACTTGTGTCTCTTACCTCTCTGGCTTGTTTCTCATACATTTCGGGCGTGCTCGAGGGCCACTTCACAACTCGCGCGTGCTTGGGTGCCTTTAACAGCCTTGATAAGTCTCTACCGCGTGGGGCAATATCCTAAGCCCTCGTTTGATGTTGGGAACCTCAAGCGACCCTTACAGGGGATAAGAATGGTTTTTGCAACCCTCATGCTTCTTCATGACAAGTCTGGACCTTCCTTGAGCCTTGGAACGACTTAGGGAGCCAAAACAGACAAAAAGCACTAAACATGGACGACAAAGCTTTGTTGGTCACGACCGACAAGATCGTTATGACCTACAAAGGAGGAGAGGGCATTTTTGGTCGTGATGAACATGCTCGTCGCGACCTACAAGGTCAGCCTCCTTTTGTAGGTCATTTTGAGCGCATTTTTGGAGCATCGTTTGTTTGGTTTGCTTCAAGGGGTTGATTCTATGTTGAGGTGGATGTATGATGATAAAGTTTTCTCATTTTTATGCCTTTATTTGAGAAGTCCTTGCGAACGAGGCTTGTTTACTAGGGCAAAATGACCTTGTAAACGAGCCATGTGAATGATCCTTGTAAATGAGTCATGTAGTTGAGCCTTGCACACAAGCCTTGTATACAATGTGCAAAGAGATTTTGCAATGTCTCCTTCCTAAGCCTTGGAATGACTTATGGTAGCTGAAACAAACGAAGAACACCAAACGACGATGACAGAGTGTTGTTGGTCACAACCAACAAGCTCGTCATGACTTACAAGAGTATAGGGGTCTTGTAGGTTGCGACTCGTCTGGTGTGTGTTTTTTTGCGATATTTTCTTGGTTCCCTCATTGACAAGACACGATGTGACTATGTTGGTTAGTCTTTATTGACAATGCATGAAACGACCTTGTTGATGAGTATCGTTGATGAGGTGCGAGATGACTTGTTTGGTGAGCCATGTTGAGGAGGCATGATGCAACCTTATTTGTTAGCCTAGTTAATGAGGTGCGATGCGACATTGCTGGTAAGCCTCATTAATGAGGCACGAGATGACATTGTCATATGTTCGCTCCTTTGTTTCTCGGATGCGTTCTACATCCCCAACAGAGGTCATGCATTTTCTCGTGACGAAACAACTCTTGGTTTTGGACGAGGTCGGGTGAAAAGGTCAGGAGTGAGTCTTTGACACCATGGTTTGAGGACAAGTCTGTAGAGCTACGATCCGGGCATGAGTCCATAGAGCCATAGATCAAGCAATGTTCAATGTTCAATGTTCAGTTTGTTGGCGACCTCGGATGTAGCCATTGGCGTTGGGCACACTCTATGGATTTGGGGCGTCACCGATCTCGGACGCGACCGTTGGTGTTGGGGGCGTGCAATAGATTTGGGCATTGCCAAGCAACAATAAGTGTTGCCAACGACTTTGGAGGCGAGCATTGACATTGGGTGCATGCAAAGACTTTGGGCACCACCCGTCGACATTGGGCATCACCGACGATTTAAGGGGAAACCATTGGCGTTGGATGCATGCAATGGCTTTGGGCGCCGACATGCGATGTTGGGTGTCGTTGACGGTCTTAGATGCGAATCTTTTGCCGGTTGAACGTATTGGGCACGTGACCCGAGTCGGGCTTCAAAGTCGAGAAACTTAGTGACATGTGGCGATCGGGGGCCACGTGTCATATTTTTATTTGCTTAAAAACTTATGATTTTTTTGGATAGCATCAATATCCATTTATTTTCATTGTGGGATATATTTCTTATTGTTACAAACTACAAGAAGCAAAAGCTCCAAAAACCCACATTTAGTTTGTAAATATAATATACATCAAATAATATCATCATATTGTTTATTCGATTTTCAGAATAGTAGAACTTGTTGAGGTTCACAGTTAGTAGATGTTGTGTTTTCAAGGGAGGAGGTGAAGGTGATTTTCGAAATTATCCCGAGAATTAAAGAGGTCAAGAACAATTAGGTTTGGAGCTTTGAAAAGAATGATATGTAATCAGTACAGAATGCATATAGATCATTGGGGGTTGAAGGTTTACATGAGCGAATAAAAGTGACGTGGACCAAAAACTGAAAAATGCTAAAGCAATACATTTTTTTATTAGAGAGCTTGTAACAACTATACTCATTCACTAGTCAGATTGGAGGAGAAAATTGTGGAAGTTAGTGTGTACGTTGTGTTATGGATGTAGGGTAACAAAGGAATAATCTAAATATTTGTTAAAATAGAGTCATGGTTCTCTGGTGCGTGAATGGTGGGCAGAGCTCGTGGAGAAGAAGGGGCGGAAGCTTAGTGGCGAGCGACGTTATTTAATTTGTTGATATTTATTGTAAGAGGCTGAACGATAGGGTGTGGAATGACAAGTATGAGACGTTGCGACAAATTAAGGAGTACAAACGAAGTAGGATATATGTCATCGTTGAGGGACGAAGTATTGGAGGCGCCCAACTGTTAGCTTTATTAAAAATAATTGTGACACAACATTAATGCTTGTGGAGTTGGAGAGCTAGTACTGGACTAAGGAGGGATGGTAGAGACGAGGAAGGTTGTTGTTTAAGAGGGGTCACTGGTAGCCGAGTAACGATGATGGACTCGAGGGAGCCTGAGTGTAGGGCAATTTGATAGGCGATGTAGTGGGAATTAATAGAGCGGGTTAGCGTTGCAGAAAAAATAGCAATAAAATCGGATGTCCCGAGGCATGAAGGCTGGTTTGCTACTGGAGGATTGTAAGGCGCATGCTAGTAAGTTTGATAGTATCGTCTTTTTTTTTGTTTACTTATCACATTTGCCCAATTCCATGTTCGAGGGTAGGTTATCTTATTCAGGATGTCCCGATTTAGCATTATTAACATTGCAAGTTCGGATTTGCTCGAAAGAAAATGACTTTTGCTCCTTTGTTTTTTTTTCCCCTTCCAAATAGTGTAATTGGATCCGTATCCGGATCAAGCAGAGCATAGCTCCTGAATCTTTTGGGCTTGAGATGCCTTGACCGGTTAGTTTAGTTCCCCATTTGCATATAGCGTGATACTTGGGCAATCCTATCCTGCAACCCTCAACCCAACCAGGGTTTATCGTCGTCTCTTCTTCTTCTTCTTCTTCTTCTTCTTCTTCCCAAAACCCTACTCCCCAAATACACACCCCCACTGTTTCCCAGACAATCGCTTTGCCAATTCATTTCCTCAGACCAATTCACAATGCCGCGAAACCAAGACGTTCGCTTCGTATCTGTTTCCTTATTCAAGCCTCCTCCTCCTCCTCCTCCTGCTTTGCAGCCCCCAACGGTACATCCACTCTTCAATTTCCATCTCTGTGCCCAAACCCTCACTTCCCAACTCGCCAAAACCACTACCCCACTCGCCGAGCTCATCGACTCAATCAGAAATCGCCCTAAATGTAAACAACCCCACCGCCCCACTTGGCCCGGACTCGCTCTGTTCTCCAAATTGCCATTTTTCTCCCGACCCTCTGGAGATGGCGCCTCGGAAATTCGCTTAAACGGAGATGGATTTTTGTTTGGTAAATCGTCTCTTCTATGCTCGGCATCGTTGTCACTTTGTGGCTCCGCTTTGTCGGGTCGGCCCGAGTCTGAAACGCTGGAAGGTGACTCGAGTTCTCTTTCTTTCGCATCGCTATCTATGACGCGGTCTGATGAGTCGACTCAGGCCGGGTCGGAGGGGAAGGAGACTCAGCAGAAAGGTCACGGGTCTAGTCGAAATGAGGAAGAGAGGGTGCTGATCAGCGAGGTTTTGATCAAGAATAAGGATGGTGAAGAGCTCGAAAGGAAGGACCTTGAAATGGAGGCGTTGGCTGCATTGAAGGCTTGCCGAGCCAATTCAGCTCTCACAGCGCGAGAGGTTCAAGAAGATGTGCATAGGATCATTGATAGTGGTTACTTCAGCTCGTGCATGCCCGTTGCAATTGATACTAGAGATGGTATTAGACTGGTGTTTGAGGTAATCTATTGTTTTATTGAATGTTATTTGCTCTAGGAATAGTGTTGTACTTTGAAGAATCAAATTTATGGAGATGGCCAGGTTCATCTGGTGGATGTGTTTGTGAAACAGAAAGATATTACCTTGAAGTAAATGGAAAATATGGGAGAATGTTATAGAAAGTACTTTGTATGCCTATGTGAACAATATTTTTATCATTATTGTCTGGGAAAGTTATACTAAGCTGGCTCTAAAATAACTTGTTAGAAGAAATATGAAGGACGAGGTTTAAAATAGGAGTAAGAGTTAACAAAATAGAAGTGAAGTGAAGTTTCCCCAAGCCATCAACCATCATCCCTCACTTAAGGGGAATGCATAAACACTCTTTACAATCTAAGTAGTTGACTTCTATTACACTTGGCTTCTACGTACTTATCGCACTCCATTCAATATGATTGCGAGTTTCTTCTTTGATTCTATGTTCTTAGTTGTAAGTTGTAACTAAAGATATTGTTGCCCCCTTTAATATTTAAATATTTTCCTAACTTTGGTTTTCCTTTGGTTGCTAATAAGGGTGCACTTACGTCCTATCCTATTAATAACCTTACTCTTTTTATTCTTCTTCTTTTCTTTTTTGAAACAAATGACCTTACTCTTTTATTATGTCAAAAAGAACTATGAAGAGTTGGCTTGTAGACACAGTTTCCTTCCACTTTGGCACAGTGGTACACTTGAAAAAGGGCCTTTCTACGAGAACATAGTTCCTATGCTATTAATAAACCTTACTTCTTTTATTCTGTCAAAAAGAACTATGAAGAATTTGCTTGTTGAAAAAGTTACTTTCCACTTTGGAGCTGTGGTGCATTTGAAAATAAGGGCCTTTCAACAAGAACATAGTTCCTATGCTATTCATGAACCTTACTTCTTTTATTCTGTCAAAAAGAACTATGAAGACTTGGCTTGTTGAAAAAGTTTCCTTCCACTTTGGAGCTGTGGCATTTGAAAATAAGGTCCTTTCTACGAGAACATATTCCCTTATGAATCTTCATCTCGATGATACAAACAGAGAGAACATTCACAGCTCCGAAGAAATGTTCATTTTATCCATTGGTGGAAGGAAATTGAACTATCACTTTAACTCTAGCATTTTGTGTAGGATGTAGGAACTGCTATGCTACATTTTACATGAATACTTTTAAAAGCAAATTTCAACACAAATATGTTCTAAACATGCACAAAAATGTTTTTCTTATTCGGTTTGTCAAGGAGTAATGATTAATATTGGTGTCTTGTGGCATAAGGTAGAACCAAACCAGGAGTTCCAAGGGTTGGTATGTGAAGGAGCTAATGTTCTTCCCTCGAAATTTCTAGAAGATTCATTTCATGGTGGATATGGTAAGTTTTCTTGTGTATTTCTCTGTAAGTGTTAACATAACTATGATATGCATGTTTATCTATATGAGAACGTTGGCTTACTTGATCTGTTTTATCTAAACTGCTCATAGTAGACCTTTACTATATTTGATTGTTGATATCAAGTTGTGCAGGAAAAGTGGTTAATATTAGGCGTATCGATGAAGTAATATCATCTATTAATAATTGGTACATGGAGCGAGGTCTTTTTGGTTTGGTAAGTGTTCCATTTTTCTAAATTCTCTATCGTAAGCTCTTGTGATCTTATATTTTGGAGGAATGTTGAGATGACTTATTTTATCCTTTGTATTTTAATCAAAACCATTATTATTTATGTACCATTGTTTTTGAAACATTATTTTAGGTATCCGACGTCGAGATTCTTTCAGGGGGAATTATTAAGTTACAAGTTTCAGAAGCTGAGGTCAATAATATCTCTATACGTTTCCTAGATAGGAAGACGTAAGAACCTGCCATGAACTCTCTCTCTCTCTCTCTGTCTCTCTCTCTCTCACTCACACACACATTAATATGAAAAAAGTGAAAGGTGTTAATGGATAATGCATGCTTTATTGCTATCTTTAGAGGTGAGCCAACTACAGGAAAGACAAAGCCGGAAACTATACTTCGTCAACTTACAACCAAGAAGGGACAGGTATTTTAGTTTACCTATTTTTATTCATGAACAATATTTTACATCGGATATATTGACAAAGGTTGCCCATTTGAAAAGTTCTTATAGTTTGATGACATTGATGGTCTACTAGAGAATGAGGTTTTGCAGTATGTGTTGAATGTGTGTATGCATGTGTGACTGCGTTATTATTAAATTTGAGGTTATTTTTTTCTTTTTTGTCATGAATTTTTGTGCAGAAGCATATCTGGCTTGTTGAAGCTTACAAGTTTAGTAGGTTTATTGCTTGTGCTAATATAGATCTATCAGATTTATTGACAAGTGTTGTTACTTTTAGAAGTTCTCTTGATACTTTGATGATATGATCTTCCTCTAAAGAATTAGATCTTGCAGTAATTCCATGTTGAAAATACCATGTTTTTTCTTCACAACTGATGTTATTGGTTTTGCTAAAATGTGTGATTGTATTTTGTTTTGGTATCATCTTTGAGGTTGGTTTTCAAGCACTTCTCGATTACTTATTGTAATATTTTTCCTCTATCAAGTTTTTGTGTATTAATGAGCCTTCCATTTAAAGCTTATGAATTTTAGTGGTATTGTTGCTTTTAGTAATAAAATGGTCTTTTCATTTGGATAATCATCTACATGTAGGTATACAGTTTGCTTCAAGGGAAGAGAGATGTGGAGACTGTATTAACTATGGGAATCATGGAAGATGTTAGCATCATCCCCCAACCTGCTGGAGGTGATTGAAGTTTTATTCATTTCGATTATCTCATGATGAGACAAATATATTTTTCCATGGCATCTTGTTATCTTTTATCGATACATGACTGGTTAGTCTTTTTGTGTGTGTGTGTGTGTGATCATGAAAAGTCCTTTGTAGTTGTCGTCAAATGGTTCAAAAGAGGACACATCAACTAATTTAGTGCATGCCTTGAACTTAAGTGATAGTATGCATTGTGTGGAGATATTATCAAACATAGTCAAGGTTGCATTATTGTTATTGTTGTTGTAGAGATTTCATCTCTTGTCAAAGTATTATATATATTGGCTAAAATGACTTGTGTGATGAATGCTAATATTATATCTTCAGTTCTGCACTTCTGCCATTCCTTTTGGTTGATGGGACTTGGGAATGTTTGTTAACATATGTATCTTTGCATATTGGGTTCTGGTGGGATGGAATATTAATTATTTGGAGGTTCTTTAAGTTTTCCTCTCTCTGTCTCTCTCTGGGTCGATTTGCAAGATATACCATTCATATCTTTGAGTTAGGTTGCCCTCTCTTTTCATGATTGTTTGATATCATGTTTTCTCTCATGATTTCATCTCATCTCTTACTTGGCTTTCTTTTTATTGTTGTATTGTATCCAACATTAAGCTTTTTGAGGTCATATAAGTTGCACAACCTCATAAAGCTAAATGGTGTTGAATATTATGAATTTAAATAAAACTTTATATGTTTTTTCACAGTTTTAAACCTCCTATGACTAATAGATATTACTTTTACGTTATGGTGAACTACATTGTATCTACTGCTATGCTTGCAAGTCTGCACCTTAACCCGTCTATCATCTTGGCCTGATGTCTAATTTACAATCAAAGCAAATGATGTACTCAAGTCTTCTATTGTTCCTTTACCTTAAAATCAGTTTTTCCAGTGAATGTAGTTTTATCACTAATATTGCTGGGCATGTGAACTTTGTATTTGTTTCTTTTAATCTTTGAATTGCATGCTGCATGTTCAATGTTGAGCATTATTATATGCTTTTCAGTAAATAAAGGCAGTTTTGAAGTCTTATTCTTATTTGCGAGCTATTTACTTTCATAAGCAAAGAATTAGCTTAAGGAATGTTTCCTTGAGCGATTTATCTGTTGTAAAGAACATGTTTACAGATTTAGCTGTTAGTGGAACCTTGAGAAGCTTTTGCATCAGCATATCTTTGGTCCTTGATTGGCTCATCTTTTATTTCCAGTCTTCACTCCCTGTTCTTTATTTTGGGGAATTTCCCAGTAATATATACTAGCATTTTCTGTCATGCTGATTATACCGTCAACGATAATTTACTTGTCTAACTAGAAGAATATGATAAAAGTGAAAATTATTTTTATAGGCACGGTATGTACTGCAATTGATCACCTTTAGTTATCTATGATCTATAGTTATAGACTAATATGAAAAAAATGGACGAGAATGCATCACTCTTGTAAGATTGACTTTTGGTCCATTTTCATATTATAATCTATTGGACTTGTTGCTATGTGCTAAACCCAATATATAATTTCTCTCTAATGTACAAAACAGTCCCAAGTATCTGGGGAATATAGAAAACAAAGAGTAGAAATTTTGTCAGAGGTGATGTAATTGCTATAGACGATCCACTGCAAATTTTGTGTTGCAACTCCTTACAAAATCTGTTCCTAATACATGTTTATAGGTGAGGTAATCGTATCTTATTGTCAAATGTGCTTTAGTTAGAAAATGCATAAATGATCAATTAGGTTATCCATGATTTGATGCGATCTCCAATGAACTTTTGAAGCCTATATGGGATATCTAATTACAAGTCTGTCTTATGTGATTGCGTAACCTTGAGTTGCTTCAAAGGAGTAATTAATAACATTTAGGAGCATCACAATAATTTTCTTATGGTCCTGGTTTGTGTACTGTTTGGAATTTATCATTTCAGGGTTGGTTTGAGTTATTTTCATCGTTATGCATATGATTGCTAGGTTTAAATTCTCTTGTTGTTAGTCAGTGTGTATCTTCTTTCCTGATATGCTCTTGTTGTGCATAATTAAGCATAAATGTTCTGTGTTTTCATATGCCCTAGTTTTTATTTTTGAGGTTCATGAAAGTTTTCATTTTCCAACATTGTAGATACTGGTAAAGTTGACTTGGTTATGAATGTTGTTGAACGTGTAAGTGGAGGTTTTTCTGCTGGTGGTGGGATATCTAGTGGGTAAGTGTTGCTATCTTAAGTGTATGGTTTCACATAATTTCACCATATCTACTCATAATTTTATTTATTTCCATTTTCAGTTTTACATTTGAGATGATATTCACTAGCCAATCTCTTAATTTGTAGGATTACAAGTGGCCCCCTATCAGGACTTATTGGAAGGTAAGATAACAAACTAGATTTCTAGTTGATAGTGTTTTGAATTAAATAAGCTTCATAATTTTGCGTCATGATATCTATGCACATTGGTGCATTATGACGTCTACATGAAAGAGCAGTGTCTTGTTTGCTGTGTTATTCAGTTGGGGTTAGCTCAGAACAATCCTTTTTTTTTTTTTTTTTGAAAGATAGCTCAGAACAATCTTAATATAAAACAGAATCAATTAGTTTGACTAAATATTTTCAATCAGAATTTAGTTGGGTGTATAGAATTGGATACAGGCAATGTACATGGAAGTTTGGTTGGTTTTAGTCTGTTCCATTTCATGCTAATATACTATTAAACAAAAATACGTCTGCTGAAGCAATAAGTGATATATTGGGGACTGCTTGGTTACTATGATGCTAGCAAGTGCTGGAAGGTTAATCAATGTATGCATATGCCTTCCTAAAAAATATTACTAGTTTATGAGGAAGGTCAACAAATCTATGTTCATGCCTTTTTCTTTTTCTGGTCATAGCATCTTCTGTTGCTCTCAATTCTTATGGCATTTCATGATTATACTTTGAGCTCATGTTTGCTTGTAGCTCTGTTGCAGCTTTGCATATTCACACAGGAATGTCTTTGGAAGAAACCAAAAACTTAATATTTCCTTAGAGAGGGGCCAAATTGACTCAATATTTCGCATAAACTACACGGACCCATGGATTGAAGGTGATGATAAGAGGACATCGAGAACAGTCATGGTTCAGGTGATGCAGAGCTGTTTTTACCCTCTCTTTTTTATTTTTCAATCAGGGGGATTGGAAACTGATTACCTTTTCTTTTTTATTGGGTCAGAATTCAAGAACCCCAGGAACACTTGTTCATGGTAACCAATCTGACAAAAGTTTGACTATTGGTCGGGTCACAGCTGGTATAGAATTCAGTCGACCAATCAGGCCAAAGTGGAGTGGAACAGCTGGAGTTATCTTTCAGGTACTTGTTAGAACTTTTGCATACTATGCTGACTTTCAGTGCTTGATCACAATGTAAATGGTTGTGTTTATTATTTCATCAATGGAGGTTATTATTTACATTGCAGTGTCTGTTTTGCTTTGGCCCAATTTCTAATTTTTATGGACACACACACACACACGTATGGCCCTCACAAGATTTGCAATTGTGCTCACCTTTTGGAAAGCTTTTAGATTATGTTGGATTATATTGTTCCAAATATTTACTTACACTTATTTGGCATACAATATTCCAGCATGCTGGTGTTAATGATGAAAGAGGAAATCCTGTTATTAAGGATGCTTATAGTAGCCCTCTTACTGCAAGGTATGCATTCCTGATAGCAGTTGCAACCAACTTATTGGTTTGTTTGATTGCTAAATATTAGTTTGCCATCAACTATGCTGCTACGGTCCAACAAATCTGCTTTTTTATTTTCCTTCTTTTTTTTTTCCTGATATTTTATAATTTCTTATTTGTTATGCAGTGGGAATACTCACGATGATACACTTCTTGCTAAATTTGAGAGTGTTTATACTGGTTCTGGTGACCATGGATCTTCTATGGTTAGTAATCTATAATCTATGTGCATATTCAATATTCACTGTATCTATAGGCCCTCATCTCTTTTGTTTTTGCAGTTTGTATTCAATATGGAGCAGGGACTTCCTGTTTGGACTGATTGGCTGTTTTTCAACAGAGTTAATGCTCGTGCCAGGAAGGGTGTAGAAATAGGCCCTGCTCGCTTTCTTGTAAGGTATTGCTTTTGCATTTCTCTTTTATATGGAGTGATGTAACAGTAAATCCAGAAGGAGATAATTGAGATGACAATCCACAGTGATTTTTCTTTTGCTCAGCATCTGTTGCGGTAATAATGTTCTGGTTTGGTCTTTTGACTTGCTTTAATTTTTTGTTAGTTTATCTGGTGGCCATGTGGTGGGTAATTTCTCTCCTCATGAAGCTTTTGCCATTGGTGGAACTAATAGTGTCAGAGGTTATGAAGAAGGTGCTGTAGGTTCTGGTAGATCTTACATTGTTGGTTCTGGAGAACTTTCTTTCCCCATGGTAGGTTCCAACGACAAAATCCCATGCCTTTTAAACATATTTTGTATCTTTTTGCTGGGTTGCTATTAAAGTTACCAAGCTATTTTTGACATTTGTAGGATGTATTCTGACAAGGGTCTGGATAGTGTTAATAATACTCTGATAAAATCAAAGACTAGGAAACACCTCGACAGCTTTTATGGTCTATTCAGAATTTAAACTTAAAAATAGAAAAAATCATGGAAGGGAAATTAAAGCAGTAGGAGTTGAGTCATCTGATCCTTGCATTGTTTTGTGTTTATGCAGTTGGGGCCTGTTGAAGGAGCCATATTTGCTGACTATGGATCAGATCTTGGGTCTGGGAATACAGTGGCTGGTAGGTGTTTCTGTATTGTTGTATATGATGGAAGGTGGTAGATATGATATGATGTTAAAGGTGCCTGTTTGCCCCTATATTTTTGGAAAGACTGCTCTAAAGTTGATATTGGACAATCTGTTTTGTAATTTGTTTTACTCAAGACTGAACCAGATTATTTAAGTGATTTACAACATGTGTTCCTGTTTGTAATCATCAGGTGATCCTGCTGGGGCAAGGATGAAGCCTGGAAGTGGATACGGATACGGGTGTGGCATCCGCGTGGACTCACCTTTGGGGCCTTTGCGACTTGAATATGCATTTAACGACAGGAGTACAGGGAGGTTTCATTTTGGGGTTGGCCACCGTAACTGAGCATTCGTATTATTCATAAGGTTGTATGGTAGTCGCTATTTTGGTTGATCTGATCTGATCTAGTGTTTAGTTGTCGTAGCACTTATAGCTCAATGATCTTGTTTATATTATACTACCATTTTTTGCTCCCAATATAACCTGCAATCCAAACATCCAAATGTTCAATGATAATGCTTGCTTGTGAGTCTATATTGTTAATGTTTTGTGCACTGCACAACCCAGGACTGGAGGCCACAATTGTTTTCCAGACTGTATGTAGATTGGTATTTGGTATTTGCTCCATATCCATTCCCGCACAATCATTACATTCCGTTCATACTTTATAATTTGGTGCTTTGGAACTTGTATTAATTAAATATATCAGTCCACAACTATTGACCTAGCTTGCAACAATCATTAATAATTGTAATTCGTTGAGAAACCAAGTCTAGCTTTTCTGCGGGTCACATTAAATATTAGTGACTAGTTACTAGTTAGCAAGTGTACACGTTTGTTACGTCAACAGGTGTGCGCTTCGTTACATATGACAACAATTCGTGTTATTATGTTGTATGGATAAATGTGACATGTTTGAAAATCATGTTCAAATATTTCAACTTAGGGCAAATTACACATGATCTTTATGTGCTGTTTACTTATTACAAAGAAGCTATCACAGGTGCAAATAAATGTGACATGTTTGAAAATCGTGTTCAAATATTACAAGTTAGGACAAATTACACATGATCTTTATGGGCTGTTTACTTATTACAAAGAAGCTATCACAGGTGCAAATTATTGCACATAATCCTCAAAAATTTGCAATTTCTTAATTTTGATGGAAAATGTGACAGAATAATCATGTGTTGTGCATGTATAATATTTTTTAATGGTCAAACTATCGTTTCCTCTTTCTTTTTCATTGAATATCTTGGCGACCATGTAAATTTTTTGGTCGTTGAAATCTACATTTTGTCTCCGGTGTTTATGAACTTGAACCAAAATTTCAAAATCATACCAAATCAAGCCTAACTAAACCCAAATCAAACCAAAATGGAGATAAAAACATACCAAAATCATATGAAATTGAAGTAAATCAAACCCAAAAATTAAACCCCAACTAAAATGGTTTGGTGTCGTGATTCATGGCAGATGTGGGAGCTACAGCTACCAATCTCGCCTGAGCTGGAGATGGTGCCATGAGCCCAGATCGTCGAAGATCGTCGTCCCTGCAACCGCCTCATCGTCGTCACCGGATTCTGAGCTAGTCAGAGCTCGTGCTCAGATCCGCCGGCGTGAGCTCAGATCTGGACGTCGCCAGCGTTCCGGCTCGAACCAACAACGCTGGTGCTCCATGCTTGAACCAACTTCGGCGATAAATTCGCCATCCACGCCGAAGGCCAGATCTGAACTCGTCGCCCATACCGGAGTCCTTCGTTGGAAGCAACATCGTCGTTTGTGCTCGCCGTCGATGGAGTCGAGAGAGAGAAACAAAGCAGGTCCGTCGAGCGTTGTCGTCTCCAGTCACGAGTCGAGCATTGTCGCCAGTGACGCCGTCGAGATCGGCTGGATTTGTGCAGTCGACCTCGGCCTCCATCGGTGCAGATTTGGGTTGAAAATGCAGATCTGGCGGTGCCTCCTCCAGATTCGGCGGCCTTCAACGGAGCTGGGTTGGTTTTTTATTTTTTTTAATTCAAAAAATCGTAAAGGTTTGTTTGGCTAGAAGACAATAATCATTGATGTATAAAACAAGGGGTATTTTAGACTTTTTGCACAATACACGAATGATGTTATAACAGAATTCGCTGTTGGCAAGTTCTGGTTGATTGTATGCAATAGTCTACACTTGTGGTGGCTTCTTTTTCATAAGTGAATACCTCATAGGGGTGATATGCAATTTCCTCTAAAAACTAATACAACGCATACACAAAAGAAGACTTGTGTAATTATAATGTATGTTTGCAGTGTTTGTTTTGGTTTTATCTAAACGAAAGATGGGGCGAGTAACCAATGAGTTGTAGCTTAGCTGTCAACGCAAACTTAGACTGTGAGAAGAGTTTTCGAGTTCGATCCCTACTAAACACACATATAAGGATGGGTGATGGGTCTTAACTGTGACTAAGTTTTGAATCAGATTAAACTAGTGTGATGCGCTTGTTTGATTCAGGTCAAAACAAACACATTAGATTGTTTTGCCTTCTTGTCCACGTTCATTATAGAATTTTTCTAAGTGTTAACATTGTTCTAAGTCTCAAGTGTTGTTCGTCAAGCTTGGTCGTACGTTGGTAAGCTCCGTCGGCAATGTCCATCGACCTGTCACGAACACACTAAGAAACAATGACTCAGGGTGGTGTTTCTGGGATGCCGCCTCAGGCGTAAGAATGAGATCTCGACTAGCAAACAAGAAGCTCCTGAGAGTGTTTTAGAGAGAGAAAATATTCTTAAGAGAATAAAGATCCATTTTCTCTTATAAGGAAGGGGTATATATACTAACCCCAAGTTGGTGCCACATGTCATGCGTAGTTCTTCGAAATCAAAATGGGTTCCACTTGGGTGACTTGGAGCGTTGAAGGTGGCGCATTGCGCGCTTGTAGGGCGAGATCGACCACTTCCGTTTGTTTCGTGAATTGGGAGCGTACGACGAAAGCCTTGGAGCCTTGACTTCCAAGCGCGCTGCGCGCGGGCGTCAGACATGGCCGACAGTTCCCGTACGATCCTTAGCTTCTCGTACGGACGGATGGATGTTGGCTGAATGGCGCTCTCGCGACGGTCGTCCTGACAAGGCATTTCTGGTTGACCTCCCTTGGCTTCCCGTACGGACGGATGGATGTTGGCCGGATGGACACCCTTCATGTAGGAGTTGTTTTCAAGATTAATACAAACGCAACACGTTAACGTGCCATACGTCTAAAATGGGCAGCTCTTAATGCCGGTGGCACGTGCTGTATATCGGGAGACTAGAAGCGCAAATGTAGCATTGATGGTTTAAACATGTAAACTACGCATGTTTTTCGTAGTGTGATTTATGATTTGTTTAGCATTGGATATACATTGATGAATTACACCAAGTAGTACTTAAATATAACTTGGATACAATATATATTATAATAACACCCCTTCATGGTTTCACATAATTCTATAACTCATCTATCAATATACATAAATTTCTTATCATTATTAATTGTTTAAATAATAATTACATTAATTGTTTAAAATGTTTTTTTTTTTTCAACCCATAACATTTCTAAATCATTAGATTTAAATGTTTAAAATATAAGGGCATCTCTGGGATATAGCTCTCTCTCTCTCTCTCTCTCTATCATATTCCATGATTATTCTATCCTCTCACAATATATTCAG